>PXNZ01000197.1:0-12575 GCA_003012085.1 Trichoderma brevicompactum | reverse complement strand
CTGAAATTTACAACGCTACGCTGACGACACATGTCTGTAGATACAATGCGGGGGCACAGCGCGTTTCTGCCGTTGCCGGCCAGATGGTGGGATACTGGCGCTGCCGCTATGGGGTGATGGCGGATTGACAGCAAGGACAGGAATACACAGGGTATTCCAAGTGGGGGGGTCTGAGATGGACGATGAAGGGAGAGATGGAGGGAGGGGAGGGGGAGGGGAATCGAAGCAAGACACTGCTGGATCCCAGGGATGACGGAGAAGAAGCAGAGCAGAGAAGAGAAGAGCAGAGCAGGACAGAACAGGACAAGAGACGGGAAAGGAGGGGGGGTGGCCTGTTCAGATGGCTGTCTGGTCTGAAACGGCCGATGGATATGTGAGCGGCACGCCTGATTGGCCGCGACGGCTGGGTCAATGTCGTGCCACGAGGGCGCCCCAGCCTCTCACGATGGCTCCCACCACGGTCAGCGATTGCGCGAAGGGGAGTGGCCGCTGCCGGGGCCGGCGCCAATCTTCCAGTCACGGCTGCAGCTGGGCTGGCCGCCGAGTCCCCAGTGTTGGGAGAGAAGCCAGAGTTGGGTACGAAGGTCGCGGAGTTGGCAGAGCGGGAGGAGAGGGATGCTTTCGATCGCGCGGAAGCAAGACAAGACAAGAAAAAGAAAAAAAAAAAAGACCAAAACAAAAGCCGGAAGAAAAGGGGAAAAAAGAGGAGCTGAAGCTGCGCGGTTTCAGGACAAGAAAAAAAAAGACAAACCCGACAATACCTCGCCCTAAGGAGTGTGTGCCTCGAGCTGCTGCTGCTGCTGCTGCTCTCCCGCACCCATCGATCGCTGCTACCAGGGTTGCCCGCCTCTGTCTTCTCTTGGACGCATTGACGCTTCTCTCTCTCTTCTCCATCTCTCTCCTTGCAGGTCCTACGGAATCGACCGAGCGGGACTATCTATTTAGCTCGTCGACCTTGGAAGAGCCCATCTGGGGCTTGCTGCTGCTCGTTGCCCTCTAGTCCTGGTCTTGGGTCCGTGGCTCGACCCTTTTTCCCAACCTACTTGCGGGAGTACGGAGGACTAGACCTGTCATTCCAACCACGCCTACATACTAACCTGGCCGACCAGTACCAAGTACATACGCACATACTGCGTGCTGCGTCTCCATACATACTACATACCGCACTGCCGGGGTCTGGACAACGCGACGGCCAAAAGAAGTTGCAAGCCAAGCCCAGGGCCGACTACCGACCGACACACCTTTCTTTAGTCCCATCCCGTTGGACCTTGTTGTCCGCACTCAAACTCTCCCATGTATTCGCTGGTAACGGTGAATCAGCAGGTCTCCCTGATCAGCGTCACTGTCACTCCCAGCACTTTTTTGGCTGCACTGCTTGTTCTTCTCGTCTTCATCAGTTTCTACCTTCCCGTGCTGCCAGCATTTACCCTCCCACGAATCCCCATACCGCGCATATTCTCCGCCGCAAACAACAACCAAAGGCCGCTGCCTCCATTGCCGTCATCGCCTACATCGCCCGACCGACAACTCGTGTTGCGCGATCAGTCGGTGACCATCTACCGCCGCGACAAGAAGGATTCCTACAGAGACCGCTTCAGGAAGGAACCCAAGGATCACTACAGAGAGAGAGACGTCTACGCCAAAGAGAGCGACCATGGCCGATCCCCAAGAAAGGCTCGACGCCTCCTTACGGGATTTCGAGACTCCAGCAAGCCCGATGTCTACGACGAGGAACTCATCCGTTCTCCCCAGCGAAGCGGCGATAGAGGACGATCTCCTGGCGGACCTGGACGCCGCGTCCGCAGGTTCCTATTCCCCTCCAGCGTGGCGGAGACTCGCCAACGGTAGTCGAAGCAACGGTTTCTGGAGGGCGCCGTCGCATGATGCGCTCGGCGCAATGTCCCCGATGCGCCTGGCCGTGCGCAACACCCCATTCAGTGAGCGCGACGATGACGATGATGACGATGACGACATGGACCATGACATGGACAACCAGAATGATATTCTGCAGAGAGCGATCCGCACACGACTCCCCACGGGCAGCATGAGCCCGGACAAGGTGAGGAGTCGCAGTCCAGACGGAAACAGGAGCGGGACATTGCGCCTCGAGGCACCGACCCCGCCCGTCCTCGAGAGGATACTGGAGTCGCCGCCGCCGACAGATAACTGTAAGTTGCCTTGCGATTTTTCCTTCTTTGCTGCCTGCTCTGCCTGGCGCTGCCGTCCCGCCTCGCCCTATCAGACTCGGCTCCTGACACTCTTCGTTCCCTTGTAGATATCCGCTTCGCCGTGCGCGCCGAGGTTCAACAGCGAACCGAGCCAATTGAAACAGCCATTTCGTTCATCCGCAAACGCTACGCCGCTCTCACGGCATCGTGGACCTCTACCGTCTTCAGCGTTCTCCTCGCTGTCTTTAGCATCTCTCTCTTCAAGACGCTCGTTCAGGCGCCTGCGCCGCGGCCCGTCGGTGACCTTGTCAAGGTCGCGGGCATCGCGCGCTCCTTTGAACCGCTCATATACTACTCGGAACATGCCATCACGCAGGTGCACGACTTGCAGGCCACAAGCGTTGCCGTCTGGGACCTCGGGGAGACAGTACGAACTAGCGGAATGCGCGATGCGTCGCTCATCGTTGCCGACCTGGATGCTCTCAGCGGCGCAATGAAGACGCTTGCCACCGAGATGACCAAATTCTTTGCCGTTGTTGATGGTGACATTGACGGGTAAGTGATATATGTGACTCCCAATCCCCATTCCATCTTCCATCCTTTCCATCCTTTCTTCCAATTGGGCTCCCTCCCCATTCTTCCCCCCCTCTTGTGACCCCTGGTGTGTCGAGAGAAGCAAACAGCAAGTTGACATGGGCTCTGCGCCTCCTTGTACAACAGCATCCTCAATGTCATGGATTGGGCCAAGATGCATCTCAATCGCCTCCAGAGCGCTCCTTCTCCTTCCACCCTCTCCTCCGCGTACGATAATATCCATAATATGCTTTCTGAGGCTCATGTCCTCGAAGACGCCTCCGGCAGTCCCACGCCGCTCGGCACGCTTACTACGTACGTCTTTGGACTAAGCAACCCGCAGCGCGAGCAACGAATGGTCCAGCTACTATTCAACGAATTCTTATCGATCCTCGAGGAAAGTGTTCGAGAGGAGCTTCGCTATAGCATGAATCTCTACGGCCTCTTCAACAGCATCGATCAGCACTTTCTCAACCTTGCGCGAACCGTCGCGCGCGAAACATCCGCCCAGGAGGAACTCCACAGCGACATGCTGGCCAGCTTATGGGTGCGCATCCTAGGGACGCGCGCCGCCGAACTGCGCAAGTTTGAACAGAACCGTGTGCTGCTCCGCGACGTGAGGGAGAAGACTGTCCGCAACAAGGGCATCTTGGTCAACCATCACAGCAAACTTCTCTCCTTGCAAACGTCTCTCGAGGGCCTCCGCACGAAGCTCATCTCCCCGCTCGTCCGCGGCGCCAATGCCACCATCTTGACTCTCGAAGACCAGATCGACAGCTTATCTGGCGTGAGAGACCACCTCGCAGAGATTCGACGCCAACAAAAGGGCAAGGTCATGGAGACGCTGTATGCCAGCGTGCCGAGTAAACAGCAGCAGAGAAGCTTACGGCTCGACGACGGCCGAAGCGATCTCCTCGGAGAGTCATGAAACCATTACTCTCATCTCTGCTAGGCAACCACTCCTCTTCCCTCTCTCTCCTCTCTCTCTCTATTCCTCTACTCTCCTTCCCTCTTCCTTCAAAGGCGTCGAATCATTCTGTTTGGGGATATACAAAAATCCTTGTCGATTTATCCTTTTTCCATGTCAGGCACAGCAGCATTGGCTCACCACCAAACAGCATGTGTGTGTGTGTGTGTGTTTATGTCAACTACATACTCTACCGGAGTTTATTAATTCTTTCTGTCGTTGTTTCTATCGGTTATGGCACAAAGGCATGGTCAGGGAAAGGGCAAGGTAAAGGGCAAGTATGGGCACACAATTGGCGCTGCAACGGAACGGTAAGTATATACATGATATATTCTATCTGTCATTTCAACTTTGCTCTTAGTCTTTTTTTTTTATCTTCATGGGAAAAGGGACGCACCTAGGTGAAAAGCCGGAAACCATCAAAAAAGTTTTTCACATAGATGTTTTTTCTTCTTTCCTTCTTCCTTTCCTTTCCTTTTTTTTTTTTTTTTTTTTCATTTTTGCTTTTTTTTTTTTTTTTTTTCCTTTTTTTGTTTTGGAATTTTTTTTCTTCTGGTTTTTTTTTTTTTTTTTTCTTGGCCTTCCTTCCTTTTTTTTTTCTGTTTTTTTTTTTTTTTTTTTTTTTTTTTTTTTTTTTTTTTTTTTTTTTTTTTTTTTTTTTTTTTTTTTTTTTTTTTTTTTTTTTTTTGTGGTTGATATATTTTTTTTTTTTCAAGTGTGAGCAGTAGTTGGTCTCAAACACTCTTCTCCGATCAAAGAACTTATTTTTCGTCCTTGGGATTCGGAATTGAGAAGACGATGAGACGGGGCGCCTCCCAGTCGGTCATGTAGTCGGACCTGTCTCTTTCTCGTTGTTTATTTGGTTTTATTTTGTTTTGTTTATTTCGTTCGTTTTTGTTTGGTCTGTTTTGGTGATGGACAAGCCTGTTTTGATTTCATTTGTAGCTCGTCGCTCGTCCATGGGTTGGTCACGGCCTGCTCCCAATTCGTGAGATTCTTTTGTCTCCCGTTTGGGGCCAGTCCAGAGTGGATATTGCACAGTGGAGGGCAGCTAGACTCTTTTTTTCCCAGGACATTTCTCTCTTGGATGATCCTTCAAAGGGTTATATGGGGCCGCCAACAACCTGCTCCCAATTCGTGAGATTCTTCGTCCTCACGTTTGGGGCCAGTCCTTTCGGAGGGCGGGTTGTGGCATGTGGTCCCCAGGTTTTGGTTTATTTTCGTTTTTCGAATTTTCAGTTTTCGAATTCTTTGATCGTTGAAGTCATCCAAGAGGCAGCTGTGGCCTGTTACCAATTCGAGAGATTCTTTTTCCTCCCGTTTGGTGCCGGTCCTGACGGAGGGCAGCCACAGCTGATTGTCCAAGTCGCAAGGCATGTGTTTTGGCTGCCTCGGTCGTTGGTTTCCAGCATGGGTTTTGGTTTAGCTGGAGGTGGTGGGCATCAAAACAAAATGAATGAAGTAAATTCTACTCATCGCAACGGTGACGATATGAACTTTGTTGAAGTTGAATCATATCTTGAGTCGCCACCGTCAAGGATCAGTTCTGAGATGAGGTTTGATGTCCACCACCATGCGGGTCCCAAAAGGCGGTAAAAATTTAGATATAGTCGCCTTTCTGGTAGCCGATGAGAATTCATGATTAAGTGCATGAAAGCTCAGAGAGATTGCTGGGCAAATGGTTCGCAGATAGATAGATAAATGGTTCATCTACGCAGCGACTTGAAAAGGTTTGTCTGTCGCCGCGTTATGCCCGTGATAGCAATCGATCTCCAATGAGTGTGCCAGGAGATCAGAAGACAATGATCATGAAGAAGAAGAGCTAAGTATCTTCTGATCTCTGGCGGTTCCGAGTTTGGTATTTGTGCCAAGAAATGAAGAGAGAATGAACAAGTATTTGGTGTCTCTCGTTTCTGGCAAGTCCCCGTTCATTGCGTGTCGTGATAAGAGTATGAGTGTTTCGACACGCAATTAAGAAGCGCTGCGCATTCATGATGAATCGAAAATGATGTCAGATATAAAGCAGAATATTGTACCAATATCTGATTGCGCGATGCTTCTCAGTGTTTGGGAGGATCAGATGAAAAGTGACTAGTGAATTGCGTTTGTAGTCTCTGATCCCTCCCAGGTTCCCCAGTTATGATTGTTTTAGTTTCTCCGGATGATCAGGTAAAGATAATTGAGTATGGCTCTGATCTCTCCGAAATTTCCCCATTGATTTGCATGTCGAAGAATAAAAGATCATATTGATCGTGTGATGTTCCTCGATAAAGATAAAACAAGTATGTCCCCAGTGTTGTGTGTGCCAAAGAATACAACAGTTTGTCTGTGGCATCTTCGGCAAAGACGTCTGAATTTTCCCCAGTGGTGTGTCAAGGGCGAAAAAGGTGGTATTAGAATTGGCCCTTGGCACGAGACAAGAATCTTGCAGAGATTGTACTAAAATATAAAGGCTGATAGCGATAAAATATAATGTGTTTCCCCTGTCGCTATCATATGCAAGATCTCCTGGTCTCAATGCTGAGAGCAAGAAGATGGCCGGATCACAGCTTTGTAGATTTGAGCTTGTTTGGCTACAGTTTGAACTGCTCTGGTCTGGTTGTTTTTGGATTTTATGTGGTTGTTTGTTTCAAAGCGATTGCTTGTTTGTTTGTTTGTTTGAAAATGCGACCAAAGTAATTGTTCGTTTGTTTGAAGATACGAGACCAAACTGATGATCCGTCCGAATCTTGTTCTCAAGTGTACGTTGCTGTTGTGTTGTAGATTGTATAAACTTGCAACGACACAATCGCGAATGGAAAAGCATAGCGTAATTAGCTTCTAATCGAGAATAATACATCAGAAAATAGCTGGTGGTTGGTTTCCGCTGTGCTTTCCCATCGCATGCTGACTATATTTCTTGTCGAACACACGTTGTAAAGTTTCTTGATAGTTGACGTGGTCCGACATCATTGCAAACGGAATTGCGAGCGAACAAGTGTTCAAGATTGTCTTCGCATTGCCATTCCGACTTATTGCAATGATTCCCCGAATTTTGTGTCATTGATGCCGAACTGTGAATATTTGGTTTCGACAGTAGACACTGGGAAAGGTGGTGGTTACAGATGATGGCTGTAGAATGAAGATGCATCTGTTCCCATCGTATCCTTTCCAAGAAAAAAAATCGTGAGCCCCCTTCTGTCTGGTTTGGCTAATAAAAAGATCCAAACAGAAGCAAGTGTCCCCGAAAACAGAGGCTCTGGTTCCATCTCATCAATGTGTCGTTATTGACACAAGAACAAAGCTCTTCAGAAAATAGTACGAGCAAAGAAGGTGCTGTACAAAAATGGTTTCGTCTGAATCGCTTGTCCAAAATTGCAATATAAAGCTCTCCGTGATGGTGTAAAACAAGGTGTCAAAACATATCCTCACAATATGTATAATTTGACAAAGGACAAAAGAAGCAAATTGGTCGGCGGTAAATGAAGATGTGTCCGCGTCCAAGTCCCTGACAGAGGACTTTGCTCAGTGTCCAAAAAACCATCAGAATCCCTCAAGAGAGGCAAGCTCAGCTGCTTTTCCTGTTGCTTTCCAAAAATGATCATCTTGTATGTGTCAAAAAAAGAAGAAATATCGACACGATTGCGCTCAACTCCAAAAGATGAGAAAAGGAATGATTCGACCTGCGCAAAACAAGATTCTCATAACCGAAACTCCGAAAAGGAAAGAAACCAGAGTCCGAAAAGGAAAAAGAAGAAGAAGAAAAAGCAGTCGGCGAGCTCGAAATTGCTGATCATCGTAGTATCGTCCGTCATTAAAGATTAAAAATTAAAAATTAAAAATTAAAAATTAAAAAATTAAAAAATTAAAAATTAATGATTAAAAAAAGAAAGAATGAGCCTCACGCTCATCTCTCGTCTGCGTTGCCCTCACGCACGACTCCTCGTCGAGCCTCACTGTCTCGAATCGCCTTCATAACGGCAGGCGAAGCGAGCATCACACTTGCCGATCCTTCGTCAACGGCATCCACTCCACCATCAGCATCACTTCCAGCGAGAATCAAGGCTTGGAAGGACTGCGGAGATCGGAGAACACTCTCTCTCTCCGCGGCTTCTGGCGAGCGAATGAGAGCCGAAGACTTCTGCGGTCGCTTAGCGTGAAAAATGGAAGCAGGTTGGCGCCTCCTCATGACGTTGCGCAGGTCCCTAGCTAAGCTCTCTTCCTTCTGCTTCCTCAGAGCTTCTGCGTCGGGTTTCTTGACTTGCTGCGGCAACGGGGTCATGGGGGCGGGAGTCGCGGGCAGAACAAGATTTCCGCCAGGGAGGATCAAGCCTCCCATCCTAATAGGCGCGACCTCAACCTTCTCCATTCGGTTCGGCTCAGGAGTCACAATAATCGTCGGAACGCTGTCTGGAGTCGGGGTCTCGGTCACTGGTTGTTGCTTTTCAGCAACAACTACTCCAGAGGCCAGGGTGGAGTCGTCGTCGGGGGACTCGGAACTGCCCGCCTGGGTATGGCCCTCTGGAGTCGGCTCTTGTGCCTCCGTGACTGAGTCCGGTCCAGACGCAGTATCGGTTGGGGCTGGTTCCTCTTCCGAAAGGTCGTCAGCGGCGCTTTCGGTCGTAGGAATGCCTTCGATTGTCCGGCGAAGGTTGAACAGTTCGTTCAACGAAAGATTGGTAGCGGAACCACCAGAATTGTCCACCATGTCAGGAGGGAAGGCCCACAAGGGCGCCTCGTCCATGTCTGGTGACGGCGATCGCACAGGCGATCGTGTTGGTGACACGCCGAGCAAGGCGGCCTCAAGCTCGTCCAAGAGGGAAGGTCCAGGAGAGACGACAGACAAGGGGGAACCATTGTCTGACGACTCACCTTCCGAGTCACTTGTCGGCTTGGCGCGTATCGGGGTTTGCGGGGGCAAAACACCCTCAGGTATAGCCTCTTGCTCATTCCAATCTTCATCATCTTCACCCATAAATGGCGATCGCGGGGACGATGCGCCGTGTTGGGATGAATCCGGAACAGCATCCGGAACAATGTCGTCGACGATGGGGGTTGGTTCGTCGGGCTCCGTCATATCAATGACGGGGGGAATTGGCCCGTCGAACTCCGTCGTGTTGTCGGTGGGGGGGATTGGCTCCTCCGGCTCTGCCATGTCAATGACGATGACAGGGGGAATTGGCTTTTGGAGCTCCACCATTTCGACATCTTCCTGGGATCGTTGCTGCTCCGTCATGATGATATCCTCCACAAAAGTAAGAGTCAACTGAGCAATAGCTGCAGTTAGGAACTCTACCTCGGTGTCGGTTTTGTCGTTGCCAACCAGGTCCAAGGAGGCCATGTCTTCTTCCAGGCCAGAATCCCGAAGGATGCCTGGACAGAAGAACTCGGAAAATGGCGACTCCATGACCGAATCTTCGTCAGAGTCGGAAGGTGGCGACTGTGGGACGCGTCCCATGTCTTCCATCACTTCGTCTTCGTCTGAGGGGTTGGCACGGGGGGGGAAATCGGCGGCTGCAGGAACGGAGTCTAGCCAAGCCTCGTACTCCGCGAACCAGGAGTCGGAAGCAGTGGGTAGCGTTCCCTTGGCAGCAGCGCCGGCTAAGAGATCGTCAATTTGACGATCAAGGAGGTCGGGGTCCATTTTGGCATAATCCTCCTCCAGGTATGCCTGGTAGTCGATGCCTGATGAGAGGTCAGTCTGAAAGCCGATCCCATCCTACTGGGCCTCGACAACATCCTGGGCGCTCTCGACAACAGGCGACAAATCCATGACACACTGATGTCCTTCCGATGCCGGGGCATCGTTGGGAACAGCCAGCCATCCGCGGGTATCGTCGTGGTGCCCAGGTTCCTGACCAGCAGGAGACCATGGGATCACAACTTCCAATGGCAGGATGGTGTCCTCGGAGTTGGAGCCAAATGGTGATAGGGGCCTTGGTACCATCATCCCCGCGAGGGGCTCGGCATCAACCATATCAACGTCGAACTCCCCCTCAAGCGAGGTCTCGTCCTTGTTGCCACCGGTGACTGGGAGCCCATCGAAAATCGACGACTCCGCGACAGACACCATGGTGGTCCAACCTTCACCTTCCGCCTCATACGAGACCTCGGGTTCCTCGGTTGGGGCTGTGTCGATGTGCAGCAGGCCGTCACCTTCCTCCTCATACGAGGTCTCCAGTTCCTGGGCCGCTTCGGGTACCGTGGCTTGCGACAATGCCTCGCCTTCCACCTCCGAGGAGATCTCAGGGTCGTTGGCTGGGTCGACTTCATACAGCGAGCCTTCTCCCTCCTCCTCTGACGAGGACTTGGGTTCCTCGGCTGGGCCTTCACCTTCCTCCTCAGATGAGGACTCGGGTTCCTCGGCAAAGCTTTCACCTTCCTTCTCATGCGAGAACTCGGGTTCCTGAGCTGGGCTGTCTTCGACACCCTCGAGCAGACCATTACCTTCCGCCTCAGATGAGACCTCGGGCTCTGGCGCTTTCGGGGCCGGACCGACCAGACCTTCACCTTTGGACTCCTTCTGGTCCGCGGGTTCCTCGGTCTCTATAGGGTTGCTGGCAACCGTTACGTCTTCTGCGACGTCGTCTGACTCGATATCAGTGGGCCAAGCAGAAAACTGAGCCACCGGGGTGGGAGTCTCTCTTGACTGAGGCACTGATGCAGCAGCCTCAATAATAGAAGCGTGCTGTTCGTTGTCGGATGGTGTCGGGTTCGGACCGTGAATCGGTTGCTCAGCAGCGATTCTCTCTACTTTCTTTGCTGCCAGGATCTGTGCACAACGCTCCTTCGCAAACTTCTTAAATCGTTTCTGGTCTCGCAGCTCCTCCGCGGTGAAGGGCCTAGCAATAAAGCGGCGCGGCCGCTTACCTCGAAAGATAGCGGCATAACCAGCTTTTGAAGGACCGGTGAGGGGAAGCGATTGTAAAAATTCCAGGATGAGATTTCGGTTTCCAGAGGCGGCAAGCAGTTGGGCCACGACGCGGTCGCCGGTGGACCCAAGCTCCATGGGCGAGTAGCATTTGACGACATATTCCGTAAGGTCGAATTCGAACTCCATGCTGGCATGGATTCGGCGGACTATGTCGTTTGCGATCAGACGAAGAACCACCTTCAGTCCGACCCAGATTGTAATAACAATGACTGGGAGGGCCATCAGGAACCACGCGAGAAAAATGAAGTCGATCGCGAGATCGACTTCATCACGCAGGTCAGCCGTCGCTGCAGCCCAAGGCTTCCAGTACCGAAGCAAGGAGAACCAAGACACTACAGCGACAACAAAGTTCTTGCCCGGGGCAAATGCGACGACAAAGCAGAGGTATGAGAGAATCGATGGCCATAGGGCGATGGCCATTTTCGTGCACAAGCACACAAGGGAGAGGAAGGCCCAGATGGCCGGGAAGATGACAATATCGCCAAGGGAGGGGTCCTTGGGATAGGGAACGAGCTTGAAGATGGTATTGAACTCCATCTTGTCTTCTGTCAGGAATGTGAGGTTTCGTTCGTTGTGTGCGTGCTGGTGATACTTTGATGATGATGGTAACTGGAGAAAGGAAGAGAGGAAAGCAGAAGAAGCGCCGGTGGGCGGGGGGATTTTTGTTTATTTCCTCCAGGCAACCGTGGGTACATGACTTTTCCCTGTTTCTGGCCAATAGAGGGCGTTGTTTTTTATTTTTCACTTGGTTTTTGCTCATGGGACTGCTCACCAGCTGGCGAGTCGAAGTGGCAGAAACAGGGCATGGCCATCACTTTTCCGTCACTACGCTGCCTATTGACGAATCCAAACAGTGGTAGTCAGACGGTAACTTTAGATAAGAATCAATTGATGGCCAGGCAACGTCAACGCGTACGCGTGAGAGTATGTTGTTGAGTAGGTAGTTGAATGGTAGTGGTATATCACAATCCCCCATCGAGACTTGGTGTTTTTATTATCTGTAAGAGGCTTCAGCTCACCCAAGCGCAGCACGGCCATGAAGATTTAGCAGCAGATAAATTGGCATGCAGTTACTCACCTATGCCCCCCTAAATATGCAATCTAAAATGAAAACATTTCTTTTTCTACAATCCGCGATATCTAATACTTTTGTGATGTTGTCTAATAGTGCCGTCGAGATGAAATGCCATGTCGTTGAATCAAGCTCGCATCTGTGTCACCCCCACTCTCCTAGTCAGTTCCTGTCGCTCAAGTACCAGATCCCGCTATTGGCCAGCCACTAACTGACTTTGTACTTCCAGGACAAGGGGGTGGCGAGGGGGCGCTTCTTTCCGCTAGCAATCTCCCCGCTAGTTGGAGCTCCTCCTGACGGCATGAGCCAAAAATAACAATACCAAGACACTGCCTGCGAGTGAGACGCATCTCACGATCTTCTTGCTCTTATAATCTACCGCCGATTCTCACGGCTTCACTCGCCTCCAGCTCACCATCCAGTCACCACTACCGTCCGTCATGGAAGAATCGGGCGCCGACGTGGCTGCCCGCCCGCTGCGCATCCTCGCAGTCGCGTCCTTCATCCCGTCTTTCGCGCTGTGCATCGCCCACGGCGTCTTGTCGCACAAGCCAGTTCCAGCTGTTGGTCTTGTCCCTCAGGCGGTATCTGTCGTCACCTCGATCGCGCTCCTCCGCGCTTCCAGAGACCGCAGCCCTGATGCCGATGTCGAGTCCATCGACTCTGGACGCCGCAGCGTCTTTTCTGTCCGCGCACTGCTGACGCATCCCATCGTTGTCTTTATCCACGACATGATACTTGCTGCTGCTCTCATGGTAGTTCTCGTCTTCACATGGACCCACCATGGCCGCTCAGCTTCGCTTAGTATGCTGGCTGCCTATGCTACTCTGCCTCTTCTGACAAGCTTGTATGTTTCCCCCCCCCCCCCCCCCCCCCCCCCCC
>PXNZ01000196.1:0-87094 GCA_003012085.1 Trichoderma brevicompactum | reverse complement strand
TAATTCAAGTCCAATCCAGTCGCTAACATGGCATTGCCGTAGCATTGGTCCGTAGCACTGCTGGGCATGAAATAGTGACCGAAGTCAACCGAGAATGAGTTTTTCCTCGAGCTCCAGGCCAAAACACGCGCTGGCCGTGCCCCGTTTTTCTCGCCTTTTGCGAGAAACGCAGAATTGCTATATTGTCGCCATCCCCAAATCGTGCCGAGCTGGCAAATCCCCCATCATTTCCCCCTCCCTCCTCTTTTTTTTCCCTTTCTTTTCCTTCTCCCCATCCCGCCCGACTTTTCTCCCCTTTTCCTCATCCACGACCACGCGCAGCCTCGACCATTTCCATCAATCTCGCACCTTTTCAGCGCCCGCACCATCGCCAGACGCAGTGCATCTTGTAGGCCCGGCCCAGCTGCACGCCGCCCAGCTGTTGCAACCGCTGCAACCCCGCATCTTCAGTGCATCTGTCAGGCCGCCGCGCAGCACCCGCCCTGCCCGCCGGAGCTTGTCGCCCAACTGGCCGTTGTGAGGCTATTCGCAAGTCCCTAATCCGAACCTGCGGGCTCCACTCCTCACGTTCCCATCTTTCCCCCCCAGTCCGGCTTCCGGCCACTCACGTAACGTCACACTTTCTGCACACCATTGCCGCCCGCAGCCTGTGAAGGGCCGCAGCCTCGTTGACGCGCCTGTTTCTGCCATTTTGCAAGGCTGCGCTGTCCATTCAACATTCAAACACACTCGTTGTCTCCGGTTCGGCCTTGTTCGGCATCGCTGCTGTGTCGGCATCTTCCGTTGGATTTTTTTTATCTTCTCTTCCCATTTTTTTCTTCTTAATTTTTTTATGTGTTAAATACATAATTTCAACTTCCTTTTTCGGGGAAACCAACCAGCCGTCTTACTCTACCGCCTTGCAACTTCCCTCTCCTGCCAGCGACGCAAAGAAATTAACTCAACGCTCAAGACGACCCCAGCTGCCTCCGCTGCCAACCTGCTGCGTGTCTAAATAGACAGCTGCACTGCCGCCAGGTCATTCCTTGACGGCAGTCTCCTCTTGCTCCCGGCTTCGCGTCAGCCCTAACATGGCTGCTGCCGGCGACGCATCGACGACGCGATTCGATTCTTCCGCCGGCGAACTCTCCTCTCCCCCTTCGGGCTCCCTCTCAGAACCGGGGTCGCCCTCCAACGGGGCAGCCCGCCATCCCAACGTCACCACAGACCGCTCAGCACTCGACATGGAGGAAATCGTCGTCAGCGGCGACCAGAACTCGCAGCAGCAGTATTCGCAGCAGTATCCCCCGCAGCCGCCTGCCGGTGCTTCTCCTGGTGCAACCCCCGGGTCGCGGAATCAAACGCCAAAGCGATATTCCCTCATTGATGGCGAATGGGTGCAGCTGACAGCGGCTGGCGTGCCTCGTAAAAAGCCGGGGCGCAAGCCCGGCTCAGTCGTCAAGCCCAAGAACCCAACAGAAGGGCCCGAGCAACCCAAGGTCCGCAAGCCGCGGAAGTCTCGAGAGGCTGAATCGACACCCGTCCAGCGCAAGAGAAAGCTGGCGCCTGCCTCCGATGTCGATACCGATGCGCCCAGCCCAAGACCACTGGCCCCTGCAGGCCCTGGGGCGCCTACGTCCTCGTCTCCCTCGCTTCACCCTCAGCTTGGGGAGTCCTTAGCCTCCACGCCGCAGCATCAGTTCCAGCAGCTCCCAGATAGGCGGTATTCACCCAAGATGCAGAAGCGCGAAGGCTATCCCAGCTCCATGCAGAGCATTCTAAACGCCGATCCGCCTCCCGTCACCCGGTCGCCGTCAAATAGCATCGCTAGCCCCAGCACATCTATACCCGTGCGCACCAGCGGCCAGAGCTACGATCCTATCCGGGGCAATTATGATCCCGTCCGAGAGACTATAACTTCACATTACTCCTCAGCCGCCGGGTCTCCGCGAGCGCCGCTGCCGGTACAACCATCCCATCGCTCGCCATCCATCGCCAGCATGATTGAGCCTCAGCCATCGACCAAGGCATCGCCCATCCAAAGCCAATTGGCCTATCCGCCTGCCATGTCTCAGCCGCGGCTGCAGACCCAAGACGCCACACCGTTGCCGCCTTCCCCATCCTATGTTCCCAAGACATCGACTCCTACCCCAGCCAACCAAACCCCTGTTTTGAAACCTCCCAACCTCGAAATAAAACGTGACGCTCCTACGCCTACGCCTCCCGCACCCCGACCAGTCGTTGACCACTCCAACTTCACCACGATCGCAAACGGACCTGTTAAGAAGGTATCACCAAAACAAAAGCCAATCACCAGCGTCTCGACACCGAAAACAGATAATCTGGAAGAGACCATAATGGAGATGGATGAGAGATCGATTCTCGACTTTGGCAGAGCTCGCCCAGGCGAAGAAAAAGAAACTCCCACCATTGTCCTCACGATTCCCATTGATGCCGGCGAGACCAACAAATATGTAAATTTCATGCGCATGGCAGAGGAGCAGTACGGCTGGGATGCTCTGCATCCCCGTCTCGCCGCCAACCGCGACCGCAAGGCTCGAATTGCTGCTGCGGCGGCGTCCTTGGAAAAGGTCGAATCCGGCCGCGAGTCTGGTGACGAGATGTCCGTCGACCTGTCCGATGGCGAGGGCAGCAATCCTGACAATGGTGGAGTGAGCGGCGCCGACGCTCAAGCCAAGCCAAAGAAGAAGCGAAATTTCAAGGAAGATCAGTACGACGTGGATGACGACTTTGTGGACGACTCTGAACTGCTCTGGGAGGCTCAGGCTGCCGCCAGCCGAGATGGCTTCTTTGTTTACTCGGGTCCATTGGTTCCCGAGGTTGAAAAACCAGCCGCGGGGTACGTATTGTTTCACATTTTCGCTACAAAATATCCTTCATCTCCAGTCGCTAACTATAACTTACAGGCACGAGGAACGTCCCAAGCGTGGACGAGGCGGAAGAGGCAGTCGAGGTGGAGGCCGCGGAGGCGCTGCACGAGGAGGAGCGGCGACCGGACGCGGAGGTGGCCCAGGCTCCCGAGGCGGCGCCGTTGCGAGAAAGCCTCGCATCACAAAGTCCGAAAAGGCGCAGCGAGAGCGAGAAAAGGCAGAGAGGGAGAGCATGGCCAAGGCATCGGCCAACGGATACCCCCTCCAGCCAACCACACCCTCATTATCTGTTCGCGAGCTTGGTTCCTAGAAGGAAAGAAGGTTAATGGAGGAAGATTACCGCGTACCTCGCAAATTCCTGATGTGGTGACGATTCAGAAGCTATTCAGCAGCTTCTTCTTTTAATATCCCGGCAGCCTTGTGCAAATAATATTAGCGACCGATACACGATCTCATCTTTATTTCGCATTTTTTGCGGTTGTGGCTGATTGATGCCCTTTCTTTTTCTTCCCTCTGGATGGCATCCACATCCGGCAATGGGAGGCCATGCTCCTGGTTAGCACTGCAAGCAACCAAATGGCAGGAGGGTCATACAGAACCTGATTTGACTTGCCATGAAACGAGCATTATTTAGGTGGATAAAAGGGGTTCCCCCTTTTTATTTTTTCCTTTCCACCTGGATTCACGGCACATTTGTGTCTCTGGCTTAATTACAGATGTGTTTAAGCAGACTTTGTTTGGTTTCATTTATTTTTTCCTAATGTCTTTTTTTTTTTCCCTTTTCATATTGTTTTTTTCATTGGTTTGTTTCTGTCTGGGACTTGTATCAGGGAGGGGAAACTTGGGCTGTGACGGCGGCGTTTACACGGATGATGGACAATGTGGGAAGAGAACGTGAGGGGAGAAAGAGTATTCAACTGGGTTCAGACCTGACAGGATGGAATGGAATGCCGTTCACTTTGGGTCATGTGCATAATGGGCGTGAAAATAGATGGCCGCTTTTGACCGGCTTTTGTTCATTTTTCTTCTTCTTTTTTTCATGTTCTTCTACTATCTTGTCATTGTTGCGATTTCTGTGTTTTTTTTTTTCAATTCATATTTCCTTTTTTTTTTTATTAACTGACAATGAAGAGACATGTATAAGGGGGGGAAACATCAAGCGCCATGCCTCCGCCCAACGAATATCTCCTTCTAGTAGCTTCCCAGGCACTTCTTCTGTATACAGACAGACAAATAGACATCTCTCTTCTTTTTTCAATGATTTCAAGTGACAAAATGGTTTTTTTTTTTTAAAAAAAAAAAAAAGAGAATTAAACAAGGGCAAAAAAAATGTGTTGGTAATATTTACGCAAGGCTAAACTCTGCAATCTCGCCCATCTCGTTCCTCACCTCCTCGCCGACCATGTACGACGCCCGCCAGCGCAGCTTGACAGACTCGACCCGCTGGTTCCTGTTGCCGGTGTGCCAGACGTCGACTTCTTGGGTGACGCCGCGGCTCTGTTTGGGGGAGAGGGAGCGGCCTGTTTGGGGCTTGAGTTTAAGTTCGTAGCCCTGGGGAGTTTTTTAAACGTGTTAGCAATGGAAAAAGGGAGGGGGAGGGAGTGAGCTGATTTAAAAGGGGGGAGATTTGACGAACCTTTGTGACGGCTAGTTGGAAGTGAAGCTCATTAATGGGTTGCGCGGTGTTGTTGGAAAAGGCAAATACAATGTTGATCGCGTTGCTGACCGCAGTGCTCCGCTTCGCCAGAAAGTCAGTCCTTAGGCTGGAGTTGCTGGCGGTGCCCTTGTGCTCTGTGGGCTTGGCCGGAGCCGGTGGTTCGGCCGGCAGAGCAGACGAAAAGCTCCACTCATCGTCGTCGTTGGAGACGGCGGCGGGTTTCGGCGCGGAGGAGCTGGTAGAAAAGGAGGCAAAGGCGTTGGAGACGGCTGGAGGCTGTACTTGCTGTTGGTAGTTGGGCTGGGGCGTGACGGACTGCGAGGCGGGAGGAGATGTGAAGGAGGCAAACTGGGAGAATGGAGGGGGCGTGTCATTCTGCCCGGCCCCTCTGGCAGTGCTTCCTTGGGTTAAGGATGACAACAATGCCGGTCCAGGAATATCTAATGTTAAGCCAGCCGTTAGAGTGACTCTATCATGTATGGGGGTGGGATTGCTTTGCTTCTTACTTTGGTTTGCCCCAAATCCTAGGGCAATGTTGCCGCCTTGTCCAAAAGTGCTCGACTGGCCGCTAATGTCCAGGCCGAGGAGATCGTTCTCCAATCCTCCAGCCTGTGATGAGCCGGCGCCGTTGCTGCCGTTGTTCTGCATAGCATCGCCATCAAAATCTATCAGTGACAGCTCGTTCGCTGCTGATTTGGAGCCTCCTGACTGCGACGACGGGGGTGCGCCAGCCGCAATCTTGGCAGCACCATCCAAGTCGCCCTTCTTCATGAGCTTATACCGCTCGACTGTGCGATGTATGCTATCGTTAATCTCCAGGAGCCTAGCCACAGCTTCGTGGTCATCTGACTCCTCTTCGCACATCTTTTGGATCTTGGGTTGGGCGCTCTGCAAGGCGGCGGCAAGTTCGCTGAACACATCGCCATCTTCCATTTTGTCGCCGGGTCTAAACGCTTCAAGGCGTTCCTCCAGCAGCCTGGCCTTGGCCTGAATCTTGCCAACGTCCTCGGCTGCCTTGGCTCGATAGTCTGTCTTGGATCGGGTATCGTAACCGGCCATGACTTTCATCAGACGGTTGGCTTCTTGAAGATCTTCAGGCGTGCCTCGGCGGATGAGCTCCTGCAGCTTAGCTGATTGCGCCTCTCGCTCTTCTTCTTCCATCTCTTCGGCCGATTTCAGATTCTGTGTTTAATCAGATCGGTTAGCATCATATTGGTCTGTGTTTATATTGGCAGAGATACGCAATTAAGTGAGAGCGCATGTGCCAAGGGGGCCAAAACTCACGTCACTAGGATTCAAAACAGCAGCGTCTTCTCTCCGCACTTCGGGAAACATGTAGCCCTTGTAGCTGAGAAGCCGGTGCATATCCCGAATGAAGCCCAAGTCATCCTTGTATCGGCTCGTCTCGCAAATCGTCATGCGCCACTCTTCCACCAGCTCGAGAATCTTACCCTGAACGCGGGTCGGCCGAACTGGAGGACGCTCCGGGAATCTCCGCACCAGCTCATTGAGGAACTCCTTTGTGCTGATCTGCAGGTGGAAAGGGTAGCCGCAGTTCTTTACGCAGATGTCGAGCAGACTGAGGGCAAGGAGAGCAACATTGGGGTTGCGATGATTGACAAAGCCGACAATCGCAGTGGCAGCCTCGCGAGGGGCGCTGCCCTTCTTGCTGTTGATGAGGTCCGAGATCTCGAGGTTGAGCGCGAGATTGGGCTCGTAGTTTTCGGGACTGCAAGCTCCCTGGATGAATCGCAGAAGCTGGGAGGGAGCGCGGCCAACATCGCCCCAGCGGTCGCGGGCCGCCGCGCGAGCAGAAGCAGCTTCCATGGTCGGAGCCTAGCAGGTGGGAGCTTGTCCAAAGGACGAGCAGACAGTGTATCAGTCGTGCTTAGAAAGCTGGAGGTTCGCAACGAATTTCGACCTCGAGCAGTCAGATGCTATCGCTTGCTTGCTAAATCGACGATTGGGACTCGGAATCGCCAAACTCCAGAGTTGCCAGAGCTGGATCTCGGGGTCAGAACAAGGCTACGGACGCCGACGTGGCCGGAGCTGCAGCTGGAACAGAGCGATGGCCTCGTACCTGGTGAGTTGCGCCTGTTCGCCGCTCCTTCAACGCCGCAGTAGAAACGCTGGTCTATCGTCGACTTGCTCATCCATTCGCCTCCACTCTGGCGATGTGGTCACTGTGGCGGGGAGGCAGCAGAGCGCTGATACTTAGTTTGGTGGTTGCAAATGGCTTGATTGCAGCATAGCATAGCCGCTGTGGCCATGGCCGCGATTTATGTAGTTATCCGGGGTCTGGTCACCTATCCGTCAGCGGGGCTCTACAAGTACTGGTGGCCCGGTCAGTGGGTGAGAGAGGTACTTGAATCATAATGCTGCTGTTGCTGCTGAGGATGATCAAAATGATGAAGCTGTACATATGCAATTTTCAAGGTAAATGGCATGTCTATGTATTTAGGTGCTAATTGGAAAAACAAAATTCCTTACCATGTCCCAGCGTCTTTGTTCTCTTGCTGGTAAAAGTACTACGTGCCGTTGCATGTCTTACACGACCTTGTTGCACCTTTAAGATGGCCCACCCTCTTCAACACCCCATATATTGAATATCTATTAATATACGGCTCAATTCATTGCTTCAGATGATCTTCTCATATATCTATCAATACTTAGCGACCAAAATCATCTTTTTCTCCTTTGTACAGGACATATATATCCAAGTTCCATCATGCTGTAAGCACTGAGACTTCCCTCTTTGGGCCAATGGAGGGGTACTTGGAGATCTCAGCGGGTTATCACAAGCGGTACCCCTAACCTTGTCTGCCCCGATAAGAAAAAAATCCTCTCTTACATCATCAACCCACCACGCCGACTCATTTCTAGCATTCTCGACACCACGTTCACAAGTCAACTCGCCATTTCCTTCAGCCAGACGAATAAGCACACTATTGGCAACATACAGAGATCTAGATATGGTGCGACACAAGAAAGACTTCGCCCCCAGAGGCAAGAAATTCGGAGGCCGTGGCGGCGGTGCTCCTCGCCAACCCCGCCATCGAGATGATGAAGATGATGAAGCCTCAGCCGGTCGTCCTGCTTTCAAAGCCGCCTGCTGGGATCTGGGCCACTGCGATCCCAAACGATGCTCTGGAAAGAAGCTCATGAAGCTGGGCATGATGCGCGAGCTGCACCTCGGCCAGCGCCACGGCGGCGTCATCATCACCCCCAACGGCAAGAAGGTCGTTTCGCCTGCTGACCGCGAGCTCATGGACCACTTTGGCGCCGCCGTCGTGGAGTGTTCGTGGGCACGCACAAAGGAGGTGCAGTGGAACAAGGTCGGCGGCAAATGCGAGAGATTACTACCATATCTTGTCGCCGCCAACACGGTGAATTACGGCAAGCCGTGGAGGCTCAACTGCGTCGAGGCATTGGCCGCTGCCTTTTACATATGCGGTCACCCTGACTGGGCAGAGCAGATCTTGGCGCCCTTCTCGTACGGACCGTCGTTCCTGGAGATCAATTCGACTTTATTGAAGAAATATGCGGCTTGCGCGGACGAGGCCGGCGTCAAGAGGACAGAGGAGGAGTGGATGGAGAGGCTGGAGCAGGAATATGCCGAGAGCAGAGAGGAAGGCCATGATGATATCTGGACAAGCGGAAACACCAACAGAAGAGCGCCAATAGATTCCGATGACGACGAAGAAGACGATGATGACGAAGAGAACTCAGACGACAACGAAGATTCTGCAGAAGAGGGAAGCATAGACGGCATATACTTGGGCAAACGGCCGCCCAAGCAGGCCGAGAAAGAAGACGAAGACGAAGAAAAAGATCCATATGCCCTATCAGATGACAGCGATGACGATGCCGCAATGGAGGAAATCCGCCGCAAAGTCCTCGCCTCAAAAACTTTTACCAACCCCACCCCCAACGTCGAAGAGAAGCAGAAGCCCGCGACAATACCCCGGCCGCAGCAGCAGAGATTCAAAGCCGACCTGGACATTGAGCCTGATTCTGATAACGACAATGGCGGCGATAGCAGTGATCAGGATGGTGATGGTAGCGAGGGCGATGACGACGAGTTTGACAACATCATTGCTGCGACACCCGTTACAGATAGGATAGGGTTGGATAAGCTGAAGAAGGAGAGGGCGAGGGCTGCGATTACGACGAAGACGTTTTCATCGAGTGTGGTTTCTGCGCCTAGTAGATGGTAGTGACTCGTATAATGCATTACGCCATCACTGTGTATCATATTTTGAGCCTTCTTCTATAAGTAAACTATCGTCATTCTAGCCTTTCATGAGAAGAATACCCTCCGTGCGTTCAGTATACTGGTACATATCCATCCATATCGTACAGATTTACACGTCTATATATGTATGTCATAGCCCGCCTTCATTTTTTGCTTTGTGTATGTTACAAGTACCGCCTCTCCTTTATCTCTTCGTACGTCTGAATCTGGTCATCCGCCTGGAAACCCTCGAAATCTTCCAGGCCGATGCCGCATTCCGTTCCTTTGCCCATTTCCTGGACGTCCTTCTTGACATGTTTGAGTGTGTCTATTTTACCTGCAACGCGAATATTAGCACTAATGTCATGGCCAGCAAATCAAAGCACATACCATCGTAGATGACCTCGCCTCGGCGAAGGACCTTGACGCGAGACGACTTCTTAATAGAGCCGTTTCGTACTCTACACCCGGCAATGTTTCTAAACACACGCTTCTTCACGTTAATCGGGAACACCTGCAGGACGTCGGCCTCGCCGTTGACGCGGAACGAGACGTTCATGGGCAGAATGTCGGACAGCGCCGCCTTGACGTCATCTACTACATGGTAGATGACCTTGTGATCCAGAATCTTGACCTTGGCCTCCTCCGCTCGCTGCTTGATATGTGGCGGGATGGTGCAGTTGAAGTTGACGATTATGCTGTTGGATGTCGCTGCATGGTCAATGTCGTATTCGGTAATCTGACCGGCCGAAGATCGCAGAATCTTGGGCTGCACCTCATGGCTGCCCAGTTCTAGAATAGATCCGCAAACTGCTTCCACAGATCCAACCACGTCTGCCTTGACCGTAAAGTTTTGTATGAGGATTCCAGGCTCAGTTGATTCCCCTGGAGTGCTTGACGCGCCTTCGGCCTCTGCTGCGGCGTCCGCTGCAGCCTTTTCTCGTTGACGCTGCTCCTGCTCTGCCAGTTGGATGGAGCTCTGCTCACGTTCGGCCATCTCCAGGCGATATTCAACAGCTGTCTTCGCCTTTCCTTCATCAGGAGATTGAAGTACTTGCTCGCCGGCAGTAGGCAGCTCTCGCCAACCCAGAATCTCTACAGGCGTTCCTGGAGGAGCCGAGTCCAGCTCGAGGCCAGCTTCGTTGCGTAGCACCCGGATCCTTGCCCAGGTCTTGCCAGCAACGATCAAATCACCTGGGCGTAGGGTTCCCCTCTTGACCAAAATGGTTGCAGCTTTGCCCTGGGGCTTGATGCTGGACTCGAGAACCCAGCCCTCAGCCATGCCGTCATCTTCAGCTCGGACATCGAGGATTTCAGAGAGGGTGACAATATTCTCCTCCAAATCTTCCATGCCCTGGCCTGTTTTGCCGCTGACGCAGACAACTTGCACGTCGCCACCGTAGTCTTCGATTTCGACACCATGACGAGAAAGGTCCGCCTTTACTTGGTCGATCCGAGCGTCCTCCTTGTCAACCTTTGTAACGGCGACAATAATGGGCACCTTGGCGCTTGTAGCATGTTTCAGTGCTTCAAGTGTTTGGGGCATGACGCTATCATCGGCAGCAACAACAAGCACCACAATGTCTGTCACATTTGCTCCGCGCTGACGCATGGACAGGAAAGCCGCATGGCCAGGAGTATCGAGGAATGTGATGGACTTGCCAGAAGACATCTTTACAACAAATGCGCCGATATGCTGAGTAATGCCGCCATGCTCTTGTGCGGCAACCGAAGATTTTCGGAGCCAATCCAGGAGAGTAGTTTTGCCGTGATCAACATGGCCCATAATCGTAACTACGGGAGGACGAGATGGCAAAACCGAGAAATCTTCTGGCAAGGGGCGAGGCCTTAGGTCTCGAAGTGATCCTGTATCCACGGTTGGCTCAAAGCCATATTCCATTGCAATCAGAGCCGCAGTTTCGCCAGTGAAGATGGTATCGCTAGTGATGTTTTCGAACCCCATTTCTTCCATGTCCTGCAGAAAGGGGGACACGTTTTGTTTCAGGGCCCGTGACAGGTTTGAGGCACTGATATACTCTGGGAGGAATATCGGGACGGCTTGTGGCTCTGCTTCTACTGCTTTTTGCTTTAGTGCCTCCTTTTCGGCTTTTCGGCGTTGCTTCTGCTCCCAGCGGTGTACTGTCTCGTCATCCCAATCCTCATCTTCAAAGGCTCGCGAATCTCTCTGCGGCTTCTTTGCCTTTTTAGATCGAGATTTCGGAGCTTCTTCTTCCTCTTCCATCTCAAACCTCGACTTTCTTCTTGCCTTTTGTGGTAGAACTTCATCCTCTGCTTTGCGTGTAGTTGTGGCAGCCTCCCTCAAAGAATCGCGCTTATCCTGGACATCCCGAGTGGTTTTCCTCTTGTCCGCTGATTGCTTTTCATTCTTGCTCTTGCTCTTCTCCCTAAATCCTGTAGCCCTAGTCTCCAGCTCCCCCCAGAAATCTTGAGTCGGCGCTTCCTGATCTTGGGCAGGTTTGTTATCTGGAGTCTTAGATTCGTGGCCATGTTGATGCGGCTTCACTCCAAGCTTTGACTTCATCTTAGGCTTTCGAGATTTCGTAATTTCGCTCCAGACGCCGGATTCATTTCCACGGGTGTCTATTCCATGCGTATGGGGAGCTACCTCGGCTTTTCGGTTGCTAAAAGAACCCCATCCAGTAGTCTTGAGACTGCCGCCTGTTGATCTTGTTGACGATTCTTTGGTGGTTGTTCCTGGACGGCTGAAAGCACTGGAAAGTCGTGAGGGCTTCTTTGCAGTTTCGCCGCCTTCAGGCTGCGACGGAGAGGACCAAGACTCAGGAGTAGGTGGCGGCCGTGGTTCTCGGTTTGTTTTGAAGACGTCGGCCAGTATAGATCTTGACTTAGTCGCCTGCGCATTATTCCTTCGTTGATTTTCTACATTCCTTCTGGGTTCGTTACTTTTGTTTGTCTGCACATTCTCCGTAACTGGCGATTGTTGTCGGGCCTGTCGTTCATGCGGGAGTAGTCCATCAACAATAGTTGAACTGCTTGATGAGGTATTCGCTTTTGCAAAGGTACCCCAAGCTCCCACTCCAGTATTGGAAAATGCGCCTGGGAACCCGCCTGGCTTAGAGGGCCCCTCATTGTTCGCGGAATTATTGAGACATGCTGTCCCAGACAGCGATCGAGTCTGGCAAGAGAACAAGGCGCTATGCTCGGTCGCCTGCTCTCGCAATGCCTTCAAAGGCTTTAGCGAGGCAGCAGAGATTGACAATGTTCGTTCATGTTGCGATCCGGCATTGACGGCTAGTTTCTGTCGACAAAATGCGCACACGAAGCCATGGCTGCGATCCTGGAACGTATGATGTCAGTTATCGAACCAGCAAGACGGAGCTTAATTGGGCGGCAAAATGGCAAACCTTCCACGCGCGAGCCCTCAACATTGCAACAGAAGATGACCAGGAAGCTCACGCAAAGCTCTGGTCGACATTGGATATTATAAGTGACATGTATGGATGAAGTTGGTGCTTGAGGGTCCTGGATCCTGGTCGAGTAGCTCTCATTCTAGGCTAGCGGAGTTTTTTTTTTTTAAAGGCTCGAGGTTGAAATACTGGCGTGGGCGTTTCGGGAAGAGATTGTCCGTACTTGCAGTTACAAGAAATCCTCTGCACGGGAACAATTCCACGCAGAATTTCAATTGAACCATTATCAATTTGAGAAAACCATCTATAATACTTTCATGTGATGTATGCAATGTTTGCACGACTATTTTGTTTATAAGAACAGCGCATTTCATTTGTTCGAGTCTCGGGTAGCTGCTTACCTGAACCTACCTGAGATACTTGCATGGAGTTCCGGAGTGCCGATAAGAGAGCTTGTCCGCAAGCTAGAATACCCTGAGCATTCTTGGAAGAATAAGCTACGACCCTATGGTATTTGTATACGCAAGAAATTATTTTTCTCCAAGTAGATATTGTTACAGCTTTAACAAACCATTCGTTTTGCCTTCTTAAAAACCCTCTGCTTCTGTTTCCATGGCCAAATAGCATTTTCACTGTGGGTACAGGTTACAAGGCGGTCGGAATTTTGACTTTGGCTGTGGCCAATGATACCACATGTCCCCTGAAGCTCACTTACTAAAAAAACACATACACGGTTCCGGATTGCGAACTCATCCCGGCATATTGATTCTGCAAAGAAGCACGCCCGCCAGGCATTAAAAGGCCGACATTCTCCCCCCATGGCTCCCTCAAAGAGAACCGGGAAACAGAAACCATCTGCCGCATCCAATTCATCCGGCAACAATGGCAATCCCCCAGCGCCGTTCAAGCGGCCCCCGGAGGTCCTTGAGCCCTTCATCAGCGAGCTCTCGGAGAAGCACATCTACATAACTCACATCGACGCCAAGCCCGCCGCCTTCAAACGCAAGATGTTTCTCGTGCCCGTTAGCATGAATTTAGCCGTTGCGGCTCTTTTCGTCTGGCGCATGTATGCCATTCTCCCCTGGTACTGGAAAATCCTCATGTCAGGCTTCGGCAATCCCAACGAGACGACGTTCCCTTTCAAGGAGGCGACATGGTCTGAGCTGGCATGGGAGATTTGGAAGCGTGGCATCGTCATGTTTATCGACTTTATGCTCTTCGTCTTCGTCTGGCCATGGCCCGTCGAGTTTACACTTGGTAAGGCGCACGGAAACCCGACGCTGTGGCGGTGGAACGTGGGCTTCCGGGACAAGGAGATTTATGTCCGTCGCAGCCGTGATTGGGACAAGATGCTGCGCGACATCTTCAAGGATGCAGACTCGAAAAAGATCTTGCTTGCCTACACCCAGCAGGCGACATCACCCATGCTTCAGGAGCAAAAGACTGGCTATCTGCTTATGAATGATAAATGGGACCTGGACTGGAACGGCATGATCCTGGCCCACAAGCTGGTTGACAAAAAGGACGTTGCTCTCGAGGCGTTTAAGAATGTCATTTTGGTATACCACCAAGACTACGGCTGGATTTGCCACGACCTCAAGATGGGTATTGCGGCCGAGGAAGATGAAAAGAGGAGGCAAATCTTCGCTTTCCGAGATGCACTCACGGCCATGGGCAAGGAAAACCTCTTTTATCGCTGGATCGAGATTGTGCAGTTTGAGTCGACCCAGCCGGGAGGGTTTGGTCCCGAGAAGCAAGAAGCTGCGGCTAAAAAGATCCGCGAGCTATTTGAGGCTGAAAACATCAACTTTGACGATCTATGGAAGGAGACTGTTGATGCGAATGCATGAAGCGTGATGCCTCGGTTTTGGACTGTGAAGGGAAAAATGGGATAGATACGGGTTATCTGCATGCAATGGGGGAAATTGGACGCATATTTGCAAGTCATGATGTATTTCAACGTTTCTCTATCTTTTTTATCTTGAAATTGGATCATTAAATGAGTTGCGAGGACGAACAAAGGAATCAAAGTCGACCACATTAGCAGAATGGAGATATGTGATTGCAGCTGGCACTCCGACAATGATCCCTCCAAAGCTATGCAGCTGTAAGAAATGCCTACTTTCACTTTTTTTTGCCAGAAGAAAAGGGCAACGAGTTGGAATCGAACCCCAACACCGGGGAAACTGGCTTGGACGCTTAAAGGTGATCTCCAAGTAGCACTGGACACAACACCCATGATTACATATCGTGATGCCTCACCCATGCTACGGAACCTAGCGAGAAAAGAGGGGGGAAAAGTCATAAAAAAAAACAATTTCTTAAGATAGCAATCAAAGTATTATGCGCCCAGCAACCACTCTCATTCAGCGTTGGTTCTACTGCGCGCCCGGGTTTCCCCTTGGTATTTCTTTGCGGGTGCCCCAGCTCGGACGAGCGACGTCGGGCCTGTTGTCGGTAATCCAGGGCTGGGGGCCGTGTCTGAGAGGCCATGGCCCGGACGCGGCGTTGTCGGTGGAGGCAGTAGAAACTGAGAAGGCCCTCTCAATCGCCACCGCGCCTTGCCAACCGCGCCACACCCGAGCGGGATGCTCGCTGTTGGGATATTTGCCGGACTTTTGATATATAAGACGATGGCAGCTGGCAGCTGTCCAGCGGTCGAGTGCTGCCGGATTCTGTCATAGTAGTCACCAGTCACTAACAGGCTGCAAGTGTAGATGGTGGCAGAGCAGAGCACTGAAACCGCTATATGGTATGGCTGATCGAGGCTAACGGGGTGTTGTTGTCTCTGTAGGATGAGGCTTGAAGCGACTGTTAATCCATGTATGGCGTGTTCTGTGAGGTCGAAAGTTAATTGAATCACAATCTTGCAGAGATCGAGCATAGCCCTGTAGTATAACATATTGTACAGATGAGGGCATTGGGATAAAAGTGCACAATGCTCCGAATTGCCGTCATCTGTGCAGAACATAGGCTCACGAGAGCAGAGCATGCCTTGTTGAAAAGGCATTCAGACAAGGACCAGTGGCTGATACATTACGGAGTAACATCATATGATATCATCAAAGTGACGCATGATAATCTTTCGTCTAGCTTTGGAGCAGATCATCGCGACTGAAGACAGACATTGAGCATTGTCACCATCAACGGCTCCATTGTCCAATCCACGTCCACGCCTGTATCATGAAACCTTTTTTTTTTTTTTTTTTTCAGGAGGATAAAAAAAGGGATTGTAAAATCAGCTCCGCTATTCAAAAAATCGCGTTGGCAGTGAGCACAAATTGTATTTTTCGGGCCAGATACCATCAGAAAGAGAACCAATGAGCAGATCGTGGTGATGGTAGTGAAACGCCTCTTTGACGTTGAGAGTGGAGAACTGCACCTTTACGTGGCTTCCATAGCAAGAGTCGCGCCTACCAAATAGGGCAGTTTCCGAGCTTGAGCCCGGCACGTGCACAGAGGCCATCTATTATGACATTAATCCATCAATAAGCACACGAGTCTGCAGCTTGTTGTCCCGTAAGCAGTGAAATAATGAGCAGCACAGGGGCTGTTATTAGAAGCATCTTGGCGGTGGTCCGATGATGCGCAGGGCACAGAGTACGAGGAAAGATGCATATTGAGAATGTTTCAATTGTCTTGTTACGGAGTGCAGCGATAGGCAACAAGAGCCAATGCTAATAATAGACGGTATATTTTTCCTATATTTTTCCCTTTTCGTCTCTATTTCCCTCCTCTTCTGGCCATTCGTGCAGCGAGTTCGTATAGTCTTGGCTCTAGAGAACTGCGCCTTCAAGTACTCCGTACAACCTTGACTCTGCGTGCATCCAGCATATACTTCTCATATCTGAGACATGTCAAACCGACACAGCCCTCTCCTTCCCTGACAATCTCTTCGTATCAAGCCTCATCGCCTCACTTGTATTCTGTTTCAACTGATCCTATTTTGTTGTTGTTGTTCCGTACTATCGTCCTCAACCTTCACAGGGCAAAAGATACGGAGTACCCGCTCTGGCTGTCGCACACACGCGGCTTGCCCCCATTTTCGCTGTGCTCCCCTCCAAACGCCGCCCAAAAGGCGTCCCTAGCGCTGGTGTCGTAAGTGCGCTACGCTCGGTAGCCGTCTAATCAATTGATATTATTAGGCGTCCGTTAGCGCTGTGGTGGCCTCCGTGGTGCTGGAATTTACCGCCATCCCTGCTGCTACGGCAAAGAGCCTCAGGACTGGCCCGAATCTTGAAGCCAACGCGGCCCACCACCAGGGACCTCATCTCTCCTGCTAGACACCTGTGGACCTTTTGCAGATTCGCCAGACCAACTCTTTGTGTAGCATTGGCTTGGGGCTTCGCACTGCATTGGCGTTTTGCTTTACTTAAACCCCCTCGCCTGCCACTGCTTCACACGCCGATTCTCACCGACTCGTGTCTGGTCTGGGGCTGGGGCTCCTTCGACGATCCTCAACGAATCTCGCCAGAATCGGCGCATCCTCCTTATCGAACTCCAACACTGTACGAACCATCACCATGTCCTCATCGGGCCTGACGCGACGCCGCGGCGCGGGCGGCGGCGGCGGTGTCGCTGGCACCGAGGGCGAGGGCAGCAACGGCGTCTCGAGGACCAATTCGACCCGAGACGCTCGAGACAACGGCCCCGAGACGAGCTACGAGAGCGGCGAAAACGGCCACAAGATTGCCTTTGACCCTCGAGATATTAGCGAGTCCGCTGAGCGGAGCAAGCAGCCCAAGCTCACCATGATGGAGGAGGTTCTGCTGCTTGGGCTTAAGGACAAACAGGTATGCAGCAATGCCTGAGCCCTCCGTCCTCGGACGAAACCTTTGTCTGCGCGTGGCAAGACCAATTGCTGACCGAACACTGCAACTAGGGGTACCTCTCTTTCTGGAACGACAACATCTCGTACGCGCTCCGAGGATGCATTGTGCTCGAACTTGCGTTCCGCGGGCGCATCAGCATGGAGAAGGACCCGGCGCGGCGACGATTTCCATTGGCGGACCGAAACATCGAAGTGATAGATGATACCCTCACCGGCGAGGTGCTGCTCGATGAAGCTCTCAAGATGATGAAGCAGAGCGAAAAGATGAGCGTCAGCTCCTGGATTGACCTGATGAGCGGTATTACACTCTTGCCTCCCACCTTGTCCCCTCCCGCCCATGCTGCTGTTTTTGCGGTGGCGACATGGCCTGTGTTTATTTTGACCAATGGCGACTGACACACACTCTCTCTTCTTCTCAACCAGGCGAAACCTGGAACTTGATGAAGATAGGATATCAACTCAAGCAGGTTCGTGAACGATTAGCCAAAGGCCTTGTCGACAAGGGCATCCTACGGACGGAGAAGCGTAACTTCCTTCTCTTCGACATGGCCACCCACCCCGTTGCCGACGGCGGAGCCAAAGAGGAGATCCGTCGCCGTGTGCGCAACGTCCTCACCCAGCGCACCGTCGTCCTCAACGACAGCCAGTTCCTCCCCGAGGCATTAGAATTCCGCTACCTGCGCACCGTAACCATGGTGTGCGCCGCCTACGCCGCCAACGTCTTGGAGAATGCGCTGTCCAGCCTGGGCCACGAGGCCAGAGAGCGAGCATTCGCCCAGACGGACGAGCTGTTGGCGGATTACAGCCAATTCCCTTTTGGCAAGAAGGCCACGGGCAATGGTATTGGAGCCAACCTGCCTCAGGTCATTGCCGAGGTAAGATTCGATTTTGTTGCAATTGCATTTTTTTTTCTTTTGACGTGTAATTGTATGCTGATATAGCCTGATGTAGGAGGTGAACAAGGCCAAGGACAAAGAACTCCAGCTCGAAATCGTGGCAGCCTGCCTGAGCGTCTTCACTAGACTCGACTCGCTCCTATAAACCGACAGGCTCTTGACGAACGAAACCACTATGACACTTCCTAACTTCGATTTTAATGATGACAAAAAAAAGAGGCCAATCGATTCCCCCTTCTTTTTCTATAAATACAAATTCTCTCACAATCTACCATTACCCTTCCCTGATTCCCATCTGCTCTCACATTTCTTCCACCACCCCCACCGTCGAAAAGAAATCATATAAAAAATCTCAAAAAAAACAATTTTTTTGCCTTCTTTGTCACTTTATCTTGGGAAAGGGGAGTGGGAAATGTAGGGGTTTATCCTTTTCTTTTTTTTTTCGCTGCTGTCGGGATATGTATCGGCTGAAATGAAAATACGAAACAAGAGTGAAAAGGTTCACGAGAGGGGGGGGAGGAAGGCACAAGGAAAGGGAAGAAGGGAGGAGAAAAAAAAAAGAGATCCAGAAGCGAATCCGCCTAGATGGGAAGTTTATTAATTTTATTCGTCTTCTTGTTTTTTTTTTTGTTTTTACTTCTTTCGAATGCAGGCGGTAGGGAAAAAAAGGGAGCCAAGGGGAGGAGAAGGGAAACTTGGAGATGGGATGTGCCTGTATGTACCTATGCTTGCGTATGATTTTTTGTAATGGTGATGGGAGAACGCAATGTACGGCGTCAATTTAAACCCTTTTCTTACTCTGCTGGGCCCCCTCTTTGATTCTCATACATTGCATGGAGTATTGACCTAGTCAGCTAAGATACCTGGGTAGGCATAGCTAAGAATGCCTTCTAACCGACCTGCTGGCAACTACAGTCTATAGAGAACTTTGAAAAATGTTACGATGACTGAATCGACTGCAAAATTGATCATAGAACACAATGTACGGCGTCAATATAAAAGCTTTTCTCACTGCTGGGGTCCCTTTTGAGTCTTATTCGTTACATGTAGTATTAACCTCGTCAGCTATCATGAAACCTACAACACTGCCGCCTTCAAACGGCTATACATAACCACAAATGACCCGTAGCCGCCTCCCTCCATACGGTCAACATTTGAATGATGCCATGCCCTGCGCCTCCGACGCTAGTTCGCCCTATGTAGATGAATTCCAAGCAAATGTGAATAGAAGAGAAAAAAAGACATGTAGAAAAAAGGACAGCGAGACGACTCCAGAGAACTACCGTGCAGGCTCATGTGACGGGGGGCCGTGAAATAGGTAAACGTTATAGAACAACGGGACAAGCCAAGGCTACACGCGACTTCGCCGGCTGTCTATCATTTGCGCTTCCCACCAACCCCAAAGCTTCCCTCGAAGCCAGGTCGTCCACCCTTCTTCTTTCCAGCGCCGCCCTTCTTCTTCTTGCCTGATCGGCGCAGCAGCTTATCCTCGCGACGCTGCTTGATGTTGTCCTCGCGCTTCTTCTGTCTCTCTCGCTGGGCTTGGGCGACGCCTGTGGCGCGCTCCTTCCATGCCTTCTCGCTCTTCTTCTTGGCCACCTCCTTGCGCTTCACGGCCTTCTTAAGCAATGTCTCGTCGTCATGGATCTTCTCACCCTCGACGCGGCGACGGGCATTCAGCCAGACTTCCTTCTCCTCGATATCCTTGCGTTTCTCGGCATCGAGCTCTTCCAGTCGCTTCTTCTCGTTCTGCACCTTGAGAAGAGCAGTCTTGGGGTCTGAGGGACCCTTCTTCTTGCCCCTGTTGAGGATATAACTCAGGTCGTGGGACATTTGCGAACCGTCTGCAAATGCGACACGTCCAAACGTGAAGCCTCCTGAGGCATCGTCAAGGCCAATGTTGGGGCTCATAACGCCAGGTGAATTGGATGCCAGTGCCTCTTCGCGTTTCCTCTGCTCCTCCTCCTTGGCCAGTTTTCTTAGCTCCTTCTTATGTGCTTTACGCTGTGCTTCCTTTGCTCTCCTCGCCTCAATGAGTTCTTGCCTTGTGCGAATGGGCTTGCCATTCGTTCCGTCAGCCTTTCTAGCGGCGCGGAGGGCCTCAATCTTCGCAGCAAGTCGGGCTCTTAGAGCGGTGGTATCTGCAGGGATTTTGAGGTGCTTTGGCTTTTCTGATGGGGCAACTGATGAGACGGATGTGGTTGTGCTAGCGAGCTCTGCTGATGCAGGTTGACTGCCATTGGCAGTCTCGTTGGAGTCGAAAGTGGGAGAGTGCGGTATGGAGTCGGGCGCGCTGCCATCATCTTCTCTCTGAAGACCAGAGAAGTCTAGAGAGGGATCAAGGCCTTCCATCTGGTCATGTGTGTTGTCATCTTTGTCGGGGAGGTTGGCATCAGCTTCATTTGATTTTGAGGGTGTCGGCTGAGGTTTTGAAGGTGTGGCTGCTTCCTTTCCCGCTTTCTTATTTTTCTGCTTTTTTGATGCAGGCGTGCTGGCAGTCTCGGCGCTGGCCTTGGTTGGAGTCTTGGCTGGGGTCTTGGCTGGGGTCTTGGCTGGAGTTTGTGCTTCGCCTGACTCTTGCTTCGCCTTCTTCTCAGCCTTTTTCTCAGCCTTCTTCTCTCGCTTTGCGGCTCGCTTTTCTTCCTTTTTTGATAACTTTGGTGTGTCTGCGGAGCCTTCTGCTTCGTCCTGATCTTCATCACTGCCCTCAGCTTCCACGTCAACATTGGTCTTTGGCTTCTTTTGAGGAGTCTCAGGGTTCTTCCTCTTCAAGCCCTCGAGAGGTCTTTCAGCATCAACGCCGTTGACGGGCTCATAATCTTCCTCTTCAGGCTCATTCTCGTCTTGCTCCATTTGCCGCAACTTCCTCTTGCTTTTGGCTCGCTCGTCCATCACTTCTTTAGCATTGCGGTTCAGGGCGCTGTCGGGATCTAGCTTGGCTCGGCGGGCAGCTGCGGCTTCCTGCTTGGTCTGCTTCTCTTTTTTCCATTGATCCTACGCATCACCAATGTCAGCTCTGGTGCCTCCATAGCTCCGCACGCATAAAAGGCGTGATTTAAACTCAAATGTTCGCTCGGAATGACAAGGTCAATGTCGATGGGACTCAATCGGTCAACGTACGCTCGTATCTTCGCCATAGTACATCTTGGCTGGAATCAGACTCAGCAAGCCATCGAATGCCTTTGCATGATCGCGCAAGCGATCCTAACAGGCGATGTCAGCTCATGGTTCCTATGGCTCGTCTCTCTCAGCCCATTCTAGGCATTCACCCAGGCGGGGCTGGGCAAAGGACGTTGAAACGAACCTGCAGTGAGGATTCCGCCATCCTAGCTTGAATGCCACGAAGGCAATGTGTATATAGACAGAAGAAAAATGTACAAACGACGGAGGGCGCCTAGAAGTTGAGTTCTGGCGACGGCGCTGGATATCCGCAGCCGCTTATGTAGCAAATGCAAGAGTGATAGCTGGCGGTTGGCGTGAGGTGATGCTTTTTTTTTTCTGCCACTGCCTCGCTGGGGAGTTTTCCTGATTTTTTTTTTCGGGGTGTCCAATTTTTTTTTCCACCTCACTACCGCCGTACCGCGAATTTCACTGTGGGGTAGCCACTTAGTGCCTGGGCCGCTACAGAGGCGCGTATGCCAGAATTTTTCGAAAAGGTGTCTTTGAATAGACAAAGAGGGAGAAAAAAACATGCTATTGCATTATTTTATGCTTGTATTCAGTTAATTAATACGAGAGAAGCAGGAGAAGCAAATTTACGCGCGTAGGCATTCAGACCAGAATATGTAACACGCAAACTCGTGGGTTGTCAAGCGCATCATATCGGCTCTTATCGTACGAAACATGGGTCACGAGAGCATCACCTGTCTATGCTCATAGAAGAGAACCTGAGAAATTATTTGTGTGCAATTGTATATCTTTAATAGCTCCAAATACCTACCGGGGAGCCCAATCTGGTATTTTCCCACGGCTTCGAATAATATATCGAATCTAATCCATAGTTTCCAAATCAAAGATAGCCATACAGAAACGAAAGCCGCAAAGTAGCCTCATTTCTTCTTGCCGCTGGACTTCTTGGGCCCAGCGGCCAACGCTCGCAATTTGGCCTCTCTGGCTTCGATTTCGGCCCTTCTCTCCTTCTCTCGCTCATCTTTCTCCTCCTTCTCGGCCTAATGCGTTTTAACCATTAGCATTTGTAAATAAGACACATCGTGCTAGACGAAGATGAGGAATGGATAGAAGCTTCACCTGTCTCCTGGCAGCATCAGCCTCGCGTTGTGCACGAATGGCCTTGAGACGAGCAATATCCGCCTTGGCTTCGTCTGTCTTGCCCTCAGCATGCAGCTTCATATATCTCTCCTTCGCGGCTGCCGCTTCAGCCGCTTCTCTCTCGCGCCGACTGGCAGGTAACTTCTTCACACCCGCGGTAATCTCTTCAACAGTTGCGCCCTTGCTAGCCTGCTTACGGGCTGAGGACGAGTGGTTTGGGTTGGCGGGCAGGCCTGTGTCACTTTCTTCGTCGCTTGAAGAGGGTAGGTCGCCGACCTCGACTGTGCGAGCCTTCTGCTTCGCTATAGCGGCCTCTTTTCGAGCCTTCTTCTGAGCTTTTCGATCCTCGCGGTTGGCTTCGGAGCTTGCCTGAGCTGCGGCGTTGTTGCTCTCCTCCTCTTCAGATTCCTCCTCGGATTCCTCTTCGGATTCATCCTCGTCCTCGTCCTGCTGAGCGTCCTCGCTCCACATGCTCACTGCATTGCCTTCGGCGTCGAGGGGTTGGAGATTGCGGGAGAAATGCTTGCCGCCTATTCAAACGCTGCATGTCAACACCTGAAAAATTACACTACTGCTTCATCGCTTGAGCGTTTCTGTGGACAATTCGATTTACCTCCTCTGGTGAATTTTCTGAATTTGCCACCGCGGCCACGCGAGCTCGATCCTGGGGCACCACCCGGCATCTTGAATGAAGGTGAGAAAGAGAAAAGGAGAAGAGTTATGATCCGTGGAGAAGGGTTCGCCTCAAGCTGGCCAAATTCCGGCTGTGCCTTTCTACGGGACTGCAGAGCTTAAATAGGAAAATCCAGTTATCTAATCCACCCTTGACAAGGACTTCTGCAAAAGAATTGCATTCCAAGTTGCCAGTGGCGGCGAGGCGGGGTAGCGGGGTACTTGCAAGTACATACAGCTCAGCCTTGCCCAGTTCCGCAGGATATACAGCGAAGCTTCAAAAGTTCTACAGTATGAATGGGGAATCTATTGCCCAAGCCGTAATAGCAGATACTGTTGTGTGACTCATAGCAGTTTTTTCTTGGGTAAGAAATGGTATTGCCGCGATTGTCTAATTTCGGGGGATGGAGATGGTCCATTCACAGTAAAGCATTGTAATAGTAAAGTACTTAATGCAATGCAGAGGACATTCCGACATTTAAAATTGGTGATAGACGATTGGCTAGCTGACTTGTCAAGCATCTCCGTGGACCCCCATTTAGTATAACAATCTTCCAATACTGGTCAACAGTCCTTGTGATTCCGAGCCCATTGCGGCATTGTTACTACCGAGGCCATACAAGAAACAGCTGGACACGGGCATACCAAAGTTGGACTCATGGAATTGCGCAGTCATAATGCATGCAGCGAAGCACACACACTGAGTAAGATGTACTCTACTAACAAAAGGTGCACCCTCGTAATTCGTAGTGAGTCACAAGCATCTGTCTGACTCTTTCAATCAAAAATATTCCCTGACCAGACCCTAGAAAACAGTTGTGGGCCGCCCTTGTTCCTCTCAAACCGCAGCCACTTTTTTCCGGGCCAACTCCACCCACGGCCAGAGGACTTAACACCTCAGCCGCCAGCCGAAATTTTCTTCTCTTTTTCTTCTTTTCTTTCCTCAGTGAAACCTACTAGAAAAAATTTCCTTCAAATTCACTCTGGCTTTCGACAACCTTTGGATGCGCCTGGAGGGGAAACTGGAGGATAGATGAATGTTTCCGCTGACTTACCCTCTGTCCTACTATACTCCCTCTTCGGAGGCTGCGTTTGGGAGAGATAAATTTTTTCGGCGGTACATGACTTTGTCTTTGATTTTTCTCATTTTTTTTTCCTACTATGAGTGGAAGCTACTTATCTGCTCGTCGTAAACAAGGCATTTGCTTTGACAATGGGCTTACTACCATGGCAAGCCTTGTAAAATACGTAGTTGAAACTATCCCATTTGCCGTACTGTGGTTGTGTCTCACCAACCACCATCTCCATGCACTTGGGTGGTACTATCATCTAGATAGTGACTGCAGTATATCGTGCAGCTGCTTCCTCTTCCGCGTCTTCAGCGATGAATCCGATCGAATCGCTATTGAAGCCGTTGTGTCTTTCGCTTCCTGTCCGTTTCCCTCGGGGTCACCAGGTGCTGTTGTCGTATAGCGGCTTGCGCTCATCGGGCGGGTAAAGGTATATCGCCTCGTTGCGAATAAGCCGCGGCTCACGTAAGAGGGCTTGGAGGTGATGCCTCCTCGTCCGCTGTGGCCCAGAAACAAGCATGCCATGGGCCGGGATGGCAATACGAATGGACCAGCTACAGCTTGTTGGTCCACCGAAAGTCCACGGCTCGCCACGTCTACGTCGTTGCTAAGCTGGCCGAGGAATGAGTATAGCCAGAAGGCCCATGCCTCGAAAGCAATACCGTGGCAAGCTCCTGCTTGTCTCGACGCTGCGTCTGGATCCCAGGAGGGCATATATACCTTGCCTGTGTCTGTGAGATAGTCCAATAGTGGTGGCGCCTCTCGATTTGAAACGAATTTGATAGCGCATTGTGAATCGCTGCAGAGCGTCACCAAATCGGCATCGACGCTTCTAACCGAGTCTCGCGTCTTGTTGACGTGCTCGTCTGGAACGAGTAGCATGAGATTCCGTAGCAGCGAATTCTCCTGCCCGCCAGAGATGTCGGAAACTTCCCAGCCAGCCTCAGCGGCATCTTCATATCGGGAGTCCCAATCCTCCCTCGCGCCCATGACATCGTACAGCGCCAGCGACGGGAACTTGGCCACCCAGCGCAGAGATTTCTGCGTAGTCGATTGATCGCCCCATATTCTCAGTATCCTCAGCAACGGGAAGGGATTCTCCTTGTCGGTCCAGCCTCGGATGAGGTTATCGCTCACCTGCGGGAAGATATCCCGCAACTCATCCGCTGGCTGGATGAGCTCTAGGATGCCCAGATTCTTGATGTCTGCTAGACAGAGCAACTCATGGGTGGAGAACTGACAGCCTCCGCTGAGCACGAGATGGGTGATGAAATCCGTCGTAAGAGATGTTAGGGGTTGAGTGTAACATTTGAGCTCCTCGCTGGGTCGGCATATATGCTGTCGAAACCGATAAAGTCCAAGGCTCTTCTCATCGTCTTCACGGAGCAGTATTGTTGAGAAAAGTCTCCACGCATGAAAACATACACCTCTAGTGTCAGTTCGTTAGTAATGCCTTCAGCAGGAAACGTTGGGGACATTCTAGTAGCAGTTGACAGAAATGCGTCCAGTTGGTGTTGTTGTGCTCATTTTTTTTCAGCTGTTCTCATCGCCTTGCCTTCAACCCAGCCATGAACCGTTTTAAAAGTTTCCAAACAATCAAGCGCATATCTGTGACATGAAACCAACGAACCTTGCTTCCAAAAAGTGCCAAATCCGCCACAGCAGTTGGGTAGGAATAGACCCAAGCAGCTCCTCCGATACATCGCCGATATTATCGGCGATGACATTAATCGCCATATCCAGCAGCGATCGGGGCCCTCGAGCGCCCCGAGGCCTGAACAAGGGATAAGGCCGCCGTCGCGACCAGTCATGGTCCGACGTGGTGTTGAGTCGGCGCTGGATAGTCCATTCTCGGAAGACTTGGCCGGTTGACGGATCGTAATTGTTCATCGCCACGGAGCGCCACCGAAAGCAGTGGGAAAGGGTTGAGGCGCTACTACATGAAGTCGAGGCTTATTCATAAAAGTTGCATGGGTATAAAGGAACAAGTGAAACGGGAATTTAAAAAAAAAAGAAAGCAATAAAGCATAAATAAATGGCAGCCTTGAAGCCAAGAGATTAAGCCTTGTGAGACGGCTGCGATGCTGCAGCTAACATAGTGCCCAGTACGGAGTAGATATAGCGTTATTGAGATAGGAAGACACTCAGTTTTGGGATATGTCAGCAGGGCGTAAGTTGGGGGTGGGCTGTGCTTGGGCAAAAGGGCCGGCGAGCCGTCCCAGTTTCGAATCGTAGTGGGAAAACAACTTAGTGCTGATGACGTAGGTTTATAGATCCTATGCTCTGTAAATTTTCGGTTGATTTCGCTTGTTCGTACAAGTCCAGACAATGAACGCTATTCTATCTTCCCCAAAACGCCTCGTGAGGGTGTCCAGACACAGGTAAGTCTGTTTTACGCAGCATCCCGGAGAACATCCACCCGCCTTTTTTTGGTATATACCCTCCTCCGTACTGTTACATCAAAACCCCCATTATTACATGATAATGCACTCATTCATCCCCCAAGATGGTATTGCAATCCATCTACAGCATCGGCTTCAAGTCATCAGCAACTCTGAAAGGAGCATCCGTCTTGCTCTTGATCTCGTCTACTGTCACACCGTCTGCAATCTCAATGAGTGTCAGGCCGTGAGCGAAATCGACATCAAAAACACCCTATTAAAGGACCAAAACGTATTAGTAAATGATTCATGTATAATTTGTGTGAACAATACACCAATAGGACGTAGTAATATAAGCACTGAAAACTTACCAGCTCGGTGATGATTCTTGAAACGCACGCTCGGCCAGTCAATGGGAATGCGCACTGCTTGACAATCTTGGGGTTGCCCTTCTTGTCGGTGTGCTCCATAGTGACCACAACCTTGGTAGCACTAGGGTTGCTCACAAGATCCATGGCACCACCGAATCCCTTGACCTTGCCTGGCAGCATCCAGTTGGCCAGGTCACCGGTTCCGCTGACTTGCATGGCACCCAGGATAGTCAGGTTGATTCTGCCGCTGCGAATCATACCGAAACTCTCTTCACTGCCAAAGACCGCAGCACCAGGGTTCAGAGTAACGGTCTCCTTTCCGGCGTTGATGAGATCGGCATCCTCCTTGCCCTTCCGGGGGTAGGGGCCAAGACCGAGAATACCGTTCTCTGACTGAAGCTGGACCTCAACCTCGGGGCCGACAAAGCCGGGCGCGAGCATGGGCATGCCAATGCCCAGGTTAGCATACATGCCATTCTTGAACTCCTTGGCAGCTCGCCTCACAATTCGCTCCCTCTTGGCCGCGGTCTCGCCTGTTCCCAAGACAGCCTTGGCATCTGTATCAGTCTCGTCCTTGGCCCAGGTGAACTTCTCAATGTTCTTGGGGGCAGTGCTCTGGATGACGCGCTTGACGTAGATTCCGGGCAGATGAATAGCTTCGGGAGGAATCTCGCCTGGCTCAACGATATGCTCCGCCTCGACGATGGTGATTTTGGCGTTGCGGCCCATGGCGCCGTTGAAGTTGTTGGCGGCGAGACGGAACTGGCAGTTTCCGAGCTTGTCGGCCTTGTAAGCCTTCACAAAGGCGTAGTCTCCAGCAATGCTCTCTTCTAGTAGATAGGGCTTTCCATTGAAGACCTTGACATCCTTGGGATAAGAGTAGACATCGGGCGACCCGTCAGGCTTGTTCTTGAGAGGAAGGTCGCCCGTCTGAACGACAGTACCAAAGGCTGCGGGAGTGTAGAAAGCAGGAATACCCTTGCCGCCGGCTGCGCATCGTTCGGCGAGAGTTCCCTGGGGAGTCAATTCCAGCTCAACTTCGCCAGTCAGATACATTGTCTCGAAGGTCTTGTTTTCGCCAATGTAACTGGCAACCATCTTCTTTACTTGCTTCGTCTTGAGAAGCTTGCCGAGACCAGAGTTATCAGTACCAGCATTGTTCGATACGGCCGTTAGACCGGTTATCTCGGGCTTCTTGAGGACTTCGTCAATCAGAGTATCGGGGACACCGCAAAGACCGAAGCCGCCGCACAGCAGAGTCGAGTTTGCCTTCATGTCCTTGATCGCCTCAGCGGCGGAGGGAAGCACCTTGTTGATTTCGGCTCGGCGGGCAGTGGCGGAAAAGGACCTGGCCAAAACGGCAGAGGGCTAGAATACGAAGATTTTAGTTTTCCATTTTAATTCCATTTTTCGCGAAACCAGAATCATGAACATGTTTCCCGAGCTTACGTTTGTCGCATGGCGCGCAAAGGCCCCGAGGGTCCGCAGGCGCAGAGCTGTGGATGGCATTGTGGAGGGGCAGATTCAACGTCTCGTATTGCTTCGCGGGGTATCAAAAGCTGTAATAACAGATGCGTGAGCAGGCTATGGGGGAGATGATATAATGTATAGCCCAAGTAAAATAAAAGAACAGAAAAAGGTTCGGGAGGATTGGAGGATATTAGTGATGGCATCACTCACATTATGTACAGCCGCAGCGTGTTTGATGTTTTTGCCGGTGCATTAGCCGTCAATGACCGAAAGCACTACCGCAGGCCCAATTCTCCGCATGGCTGGCAGACAGTTCGGGTAATCCAAGTGAGGAGAAGCTGGGCCTAGAGAGCAAATAGCGGGACTGTTCCGTTCCAGGGATCGGATAGGGGCGGCGGGCGGCTGTGGGGGAAAATAGAGAGCAGCCACCATAACAACGAGACGGAACAGGATTCCGTGCCTGCAGCTGCAAGCAGTGGTAACATGAAATGATATATCAGGCTCTATTCTCAGATTGATGCACAATGTTTTACAATATGATTGATTATACGGAGGCTTAGCTATGCATTGGTCATTCCTGACTATACCAGTTGATATAGTAGTACTTGTATTGCTAAAGACACTCTCTTCATACCCGTGTTGAAGCTGACGGATCACTGACATAAAACCCTTCGGCGCCGAGTTTGCAAGCACCGTAAGCGGTTGTAGGCCCTCAAGACGTCCGCATATTTTTCGTCAATTCGAGCAAAAGTGCTCCGTTGACGGCAACAGAACGATGCGTAGCGCCATCCCGTTCCCCAGACCAAGGCGTTTTGGCCCGGCTTCCGAAGCCGAAATCAAGCCCAAGCGTTTACTAAGGCGGTCGGCTCATGCGGAGTGGCAATGACTTTTCCCGGGAAGACTATCCGTGGGACTATCCGGGGCAGCGCGAGAGAAAATGTTCATCCGGCTGTACTTCCGGGGAGTTTGTGCGATTCTGATTCCGCATATGACCGCTGGCCCGGATTTACTATAAGTAAGGTAGATATTTGGAGTTGAGAGGTTCGGTGAGATACCAGGTACCTCTAATGCATTAGAGGTTAGTGCAGAGGTACTTGGGTTTTATTCATGTGAAGTGACTGTGATCTGTACCTATCGTTGGAGGAGGTTCACATCTTGTGAAATCCTTCATTCAGCAATCCTGTTAGCTGCATTCCCTAAATTTTCGTTCACTCATCGTTACGAGAACGGATTAATCATTTTTATCCCCCCCTTGCCTAGTTTATTCAAACCGTGTCGGCCATATTGAAGAATCACAAGCTAAGCGGGGGATCGTCGGCAACCGGCGCCCGATTCCGAAGGTAAAATCCCCCTCGGCCAAATTGGGAGTGGGTTTTTGCCATTTCTTGCCATTTCTTGCCGACAGAATTGTGTCGTTTCAATAGACTGATCAAGCTACCGTGAATTATGTAACGTAGGTAGGTAAGAGACCGAATTTCATTCATTTTCCTTGCCGCTTTATCACAGGCTATCCAAATTTTAAATATGAAATGATGTATAAAGCGCATTTTATTATCAACTTTTAGGCGCTTTATCCAAAAACCTCACTTCTCAGCAATGCTCCCGCTATAGCCTGCTATGGCCTACTTAGCCTGCTGTCAGCAGCTGGTTGCAAAATTGACTGAGGAACAATAACAACATCACATTATTCCAAAATTTAACTAAATCCTTGCCCAGAAACACACTTCTCACCATGTCATAGTTATGACAGGATAGGCCAAGTCATCTCAGTGACGTCGTGTTTGGGAAATCCGCGCTTCGGAAGTGATGATTAACGTCGATAAAGCAGAAAATCACCCATTGCAGCAAAGATATAATAGGTAATGCAGGATCCATAATTCAAAGCATTTATTCATTAGGACAGATTGGCTAGTGCGATTAGTATGATGTTTTACTCTTCAACCAGGCATAAAGTCGCAAACATTCAAGAACGGTATACGTCTATTCCCGACCTCGGGACTTTTTCCCTATAGCAGAGATGACTGTATCTCATTACGATCATTCAGTAACTCGACGAAGAAAATACCCGTCGCTTATAAGCGAGGAAAAACCATTTAAGCGGTCATCGATGCCAAACTAATGAGCCAAACTGGAGCTGGTGGCTTATAAGTAGTCGCTCAAGTGTAAGAGCCACACATCCGCCGTAGCTAGTCTTTTGCATTCAAGCATCATGTACGTAGAGCGGCATTTCTCCAAAAATAAACAACTATTGCCGTCCAGAAAAATGGGGCCGATCTCACGGTAACAAGTAAGCGTTCAGCGTTGAGATCTTGGAACGATTAGGTGCATCCGCGGCCGATCCATCGAGGCTTCGGCACAAACATTAACCGGCCCATGACTCCTCGCCGCCACAACTTCTTTCTTAAAGGGTCGCTTTCCCTTTTTAGCTCGGAAATGAGAGTGTTCGGCACGCTTTCCATGAACGTCAGTGGAGACGGAAGAAGTTGCATAGTCAGCTATAGATACTGGAGGTGCTCGCCTCAGTTTCCTAATCCTTCTCCTCAATTGACATGGTCTTTGTTATCTATACGCTCTATTATAGAGACCATCTCATCAACTGGACTCCACTACGGAGATGCCTTGAATCAAGAGCGGTAAAAGATGTTGGATTGATGCCACCCAATGCTAGATTTTGATCGAGGAGCCTTTGAAAGAAGAAACTCCGCCAGGTGCTTAGCGTGCTGTAAAATCGCGACGGGTGAAGTTTCCTAGTTTTGCCCTTTCGCGATTTATAATGAAAGCAATGATATCATAGAGGCTAATGGATTGGGTCGCTCGTGCCGATTGCCATACTTTGGGTGTTTATTTTTGTTGACATCGGTTGACTTACCAGTCTCCTAGAATCCAATATCCTAGAATAGAGAAACTAGAAGAAGAGTAGATAAATACCAGATGATTCCCTCTGCTTTCCGCAGGCCAGTTCTCTCATCACCACAACACGCACACATCAAAAAGAAAGAGATTAAAACCAATACTCTACCTGTCTGAATCTTCATCACACAAAATCAAAATGTCATTCGGGCGCACCGTTCTCCTCAACACCGGCCATAAATTCCCAACCTTGGGCTACGGCACTTGGCAGTCCAGCCCGGGGGTTGTTGGCCAAGGCGTTTATGAGGCTCTCAAGATTGGCTATCGACACCTCGATCTTGCCAAGATTTACGAGAACCAGGTCGAGGTTGGAAAGGGCATCAGAAAGGCCCTTGCAGAGATCCCCGGCTTGAAGCGAGAAGACATCTTCATTACCAGCAAGCTGTGGAATAACAGCCATCGGCCAGAAGAAGTCGAACCTGCACTCAATGATACCCTTGAGGAGCTCGGACTTGATTACCTTGATGTGAGTGCCTACAATATGCCAACGCCATTCTCCGATTTTTCTTAAACTTTTGATGGGAAAGGCCTTCATCTAACATTTTATCGCCTCTATAGCTCTACCTCATTCACTGGCCAGTCGCCTTCCCCCCCGGCAAGGGCCTCATTCCCAAAGTCCCGGGAACCGACACAATCATCCTCGACAAGCAAGTCTCCATCTGCCAGACGTGGAAAGGTGAGTATCCTTAATACTGCACAATCCCTGAGACGCAGTTGTTGAAATCGAGACATTCACTGATTGTGTGTCTTCTTTGTTGCGCAGCCATGACTCAGCTGCCGAAGAGCAAGGTTCGCTCAGTTGGAGTATCCAACTTTTCCATCGATCATGTAAGTTCATCTGCCATTTACAAGACAGACTACTCCAAATGCTTATGCGATCATTGCTGCAAATAGTTGGAGGCCATCATCAATTACTCCGGCGTTGTTCCTGCTGTCAACCAGATCGAGCGGCATCCCCGCATCCCCAACCCTCCTCTGATTGACTACTGCAAGAAGAAGGGCATCGTTATCACAGCTTACTCTGCGTTCGGAAACAACTCATTCGGCTTGCCCTTACTGGTCGCCGTCCCAGAGGTCAAGGCAATCGCAGAGCGTCTCTCAAAGGCTCAGGGCAAGACTGTTACTCCTGCGCAAGTTATTCTCGCGTGGTCTCAGCTTGGCGGACACACCGTCATTCCAAAGTCCGTCACGCCGGCGCGCATCCTGGAGAATTTCCAAGAAGTCGAGCTCGATGAGCAAGCTGTCCAGGACCTCGATCAACTCGGCAGAGCCCCACGACGGCTCAATCTTCCTGGGAGTGAATGTAAGTAGTAGTAAACAACCTCTGATCCTCCACCGATACGAAGGATTCAAACGCATATCCTAGACGGAGTTACTAATCTGCAAATAGGGGACATCAACATTTTCGGAGATGAAGCGGAAAAGAATACTACAAACCAGATCATCGTAACCGCATGAAGATACCCTTTCTGGAGATGGCAGTGCAAAAGAGATAAATTAACCGGCCAATTACCATGAGCATATGAAGCACCGTGAATCCCTGTGGACATCCACTTTATCACTAGGCACCTCGGTATACCCCACAGGCATCACAAAGGTTATGTTACATACTAGTACCATCATTGATAGCAACACAGGTAGTTTTGCCGTTTCACTGAATACAAGAAATACGAACAATAATGATTAGCGAGAGTACCCTTCTCTAGAAAATGCTATTATTAGCAACCAAAGGGATTATGCATTTCTATAAGCGATATAAAATAAATATAAGACTGCATGACTTTGCTATAGCCAGAAATGGGCTTTGTAGGTCGGAGAATGATGAAAATAGAAGGCATTTAGTATATTTATAGACGATACTAATTTTCTTCTATATATATATAAATCCTGAAACTCAAATACTTTCTGATTACTATACAAGTGCCTACTTGTACCCAATTTACCTTGGTGATGCTTGGCGGGGTGTAGTTTGTTAATTAGACGTGAAGCTAAAAAAAGAAGTGCGGCGGAAGTCCGCTTGGTAGGGCCCTCTGTGAACGCTGGGAGTTGAGACATAAATCTACGAGCGGCATAAGCATGGTGGAGTAGTCTAGTTTGTTTGAATATTATTGTCCACTTCATTCTCGGCGCACGGTATTGGAAAGAAGCGATGGTCGCAAATGCGGTTGCAAAATAACCACCGCCACATATAAGCGAGGGTAATAGTTGTATCAGCGGCGTTCTCCATCATCCGAGTACTACGATTTTTGTAGAAGCCTGGGGTAGATGTAACTCTCGCTTCGAGTCTCGGCATTCATTGGCCACCGAAACCCGCCAAAAGTTGAAGTTATAAATAGGGGGGGGAAAGAAACCAAGGAAGCTTCAAGACTGTGATTTCTCTTTCGACATCTCTCAGTATAACTCTCAGTGTTTCCATCTTTGATCACTCATCACCACTCATCATGACCATTGATCACGCCTCCATTACCGTCCCCGAGGACAAGTTCAAGGAGTGCTTGGACCTATACGTCAAAGCCCTTGCACCACTTGGCTATGAAATCGCCTATCAGTTTGGCGAGTACACCGCTGGGCTTGGCGCGAAGGTCGATACTGTAGAGAACTACAAGCTCGCTGATTTCTGGGTTTTGGGAGCAAAGGAGGGAAGCAAGACGCATATTGCATTCCGCACCACTGGTAAGAGTTTACACCAGCTCAGCAGCTTCACGTATGTTACTGACGTGGCGTTGTAGATCGATCTGCGGTAGATGCATTTCACGCAGCAGCGCTTCAGAATGGGGGAAAGGATAACGGAGCACCAGGCATTCGAGCGCACTATCACCCCAACTACTACGCTGCCTTTGTAATTGATGCGGCAGGAAACAACATTGAAGTTGTGTGCCACACCCCTTCTTCATAGGGGGAGCGCTGTTAAATGTGTAACTTTTTTTTTTTTTTTGTGAGAGAGTGATTGGTCTCAGCAGAAGAAGCAATGGCTTGAGGCCGCGGCGTTGGTATTGTACTCGGTAGTTTAGCCAAGATTTGTACTGTCATAAGGGGAGCATTGCTGAGAAACGAAGTTGGATGAAGCGTCCAAAAGTTGAGAATAAAATGTGCATCATGTGTGCCGCGTTATTTCATAATCAAAATTCCAATAGCTGTGAAAAAGCGAAGAAAATGTGTGAGACTCATTCTCCTACCTACCGAGATGGCATCGATTCACGTAGACCAATTAACTTGTATTTTGGTTCAGTTTTGGTGTTTAAAAAGGACGGAGTACTTCATGAGCACAGGTCACCTCAGCTTCCGCCGCTAGAACACTTGTGGAATTTGTTCTTATCGACAGCCTTATCGCCCCGCGACTATCGGTCGTATCAGCAAAAAAATTCCCATGCGACAAGTGCTCAACACCAAGCTCTGCACCAAGACACGGCGCGCACGAGATGCCCAGCGACGCCATGGAATCAAGCTCGAAGCGCCGGAAGATTGACCATGAGAGCATCGGCTTGCGCCATGCCGGCCTTATTGACTTTGAGTCCCGGAACACAGCCCGGGTCACAGCTGCGAGCACCTTTGTCTTGCAGACGGACGAGCTGCTGAAAGAGGCCAGACCAAACTATGAGAAGGCGCTCCATGGCGTTGATGGCCAATTGCACCGGTTAAAGGGCGTCATCGACTCGATTGAGCCTCACGATCCTAAGCCAGTGAGTTTAGCACAAACTTGAAAGGTAAAGAGCGACCAAGGTTTCCTAACACCAAACAGATCTCAGAGGCCACCGTCAGATTCGAAAAAGAGCACCGCATCGTCGTCCCGTATCCGGATCCTAAGCCCGCCAAGGATGCCCCGTACAAGGTCTCCTATGCGCCGCCATCGCAATGCAACGTTGTTGGAAGCTATGTTTCTCGAACAATGATCAAGACGCAAGCTGAGTTTGGTATCGACATGGTCGTCCAGATGCCCACAGCACTGTTCCAAGAAAAGGACTACACGAATATGCGATACTTCTACCGCCGAGCCTACTACATTGCATATATTGCCGCACGTGTTCGCAAGGAATTTGCTCAGGATATGGACTTGACCTTTGAGAACTTGAACGAGAACCCCCTGTTACCGATTGTTGTACTGCGACCACGAGCTTCGAGCGACGGAGATAATGATCGAGAGGCTAAGAAGAAGACCAAGAAGGCACCTTACAACATCAAACTTATTCCATGTGCCCCCGACGACCTGTTCCCTTGGTCCAAGGTGACCCCGAAGGCCAACAACAATCGACTGGGCGAGGTGGATGAAAAGAAGGGCGCGCAAGCCGGAACACCATTTTACAATTCCACTTTGAACGCCGAGAGAACTTTTATCCCTTACTTGCGACTCCTTACTCATATCAAGAAGGAATGCCCTGCTTTCCCCGATGCTTGCATCCTCGGCAGGACATGGCTTCAGCAGCGTGGCTTTGGCAGTGCCATCTCTCAGGGAGGCTTTGGTCATTTTGAATGGGCAGCGATGATTGCTTTGCTTTTGCAAACAGGCGGCAGAAATGGGCAAGCAGTCTTGTCGACCTCGTTAAGCAGCACCGAGCTTTTTAAGGCGGCCCTTCAATTTTTATCGACGACAGATCTAAGCAAGAAGCCCTATACCTTTGGCTCTTCCAGTGTTTCCGCGGATACTGTTCGAGAGGCTGGTCCTGTCATTTTCGACCCTGTCAGGCAGCTTAACCTCTTGTTTAAGATGACGCCATGGTCGGCCAGCTTGCTGCAGATGTATGCGAAGTCAACCACAGATCTCCTTGCAGATGTAATGGCCGACAAATTCGATCCTACGTTCATTGTCAAAGCCGATGTACCATTTCAACTATTTGATGTCATTTTCGAAATCCAGAGCTCAGATTTGTCCAGGTTCTCCGAGTCTGCGGATCGCAGGGGCGCCGTGGGCAATTTCTGCCTAGAAGCACACAAACAGCTCAAGCGGGCGTACGGCGACCGAGCACAGCTTGTACAATTCCAGTTGCCTTCCAGAGGGCATTGGTCATTAGCTAAACCTCCGGCCAAAGAGCCCATGCGCGCCCTTATTGGTGTTATCTTTGACCCTGCCCACATGTCTAGACAGATGGAATTCGGTCCACCTGCTGAAGAGCAAAAGGAGGCTGCGAAATTTCGACAGTTTTGGGGTGACAAGGCTGAATTGAGGCGATTCAAAGACGGCAGTATCCTCGAGTGTGTCGAGTGGTCGAGCAAACTCCCGTTGCAGATCTGCGAGGAAATCACACACTACATTCTGCAACGCCATTTGAAGATTGCGAAAGACCAGGTGACGACTATTGGCGGTGTCTTTTCTTCCATCATTAGCCTCTCTCATCTGGATAAGACGGCCTTTGATTCTGCCAGACAAGCATTCCAGAATTTCGAAAGAGACATTCGTAACCTTGAAGAATTGCCACTGCATATCAGGCAGCTTTCTCCCACCTCGTCATCAGCGCGCTATGCATCTATCGAGCCGCCATTGACCGGCTACCATAAGGGATCGATCGAACTCATGGACGTCAATCTATACTTTGAAGCGTCAAGCAAGTGGCCTGAGAACCTCACCGCCATCCAAGAGGCAAAGGTCGAGTTTCTGCTCGACATTGATAGGCGATTGAGGAAGGCAAATGAGAAGATCACGACGTACTTGGGCCGTGAGAACAAGGAACTCGGCATCGAAAACTTGGCTTACCTCGACATCATCTATGAGAATGGGGCAGCATTCCGGCTAAGGATACATTGCGATCTGGAAGAGAAGCTCCTCGAACGCCAGGTCAAGAACAAGACTCTCGAACCTCGTGTTCGCGAAGAGGCCGAGGAAGCTTTTGTGAGACTGAACTGGTTGTACAATACTCTTCCCCTCCATACCCAGACCGTCGCGACATTCTGCACGCGTTTCCCTCCCCTCTCGCAAACCATTCGGCTGGTCAAGCATTGGTTCAACAGCCACAAATTAACCGGTCACATCCGCGAGGAGCTCGTCGAGCTGTTTGTCCTTCATTCGTTCCTCCAGCCTTACCCTTGGAAACAGCCTTCCTCTGTCATCACGGGTCTTTTGCGAACCTTGTTCTTCCTTTCCAAGTGGGATTGGCGGGATGAAGCATTGATTGTTGACACCGCGGAAGACCTCTCGGAAAACGATCGTTCCTCGGTCCATCACGAGCTTCAAACTTGGAGGAAACGAGACCCCAACATGAACGACAAGGTCATGTTTGTAGCCACGTCCCACGACCAATCCGGCCTCGCATACACTCGCAACGGGCCTTCAAAGCTGGCCGCCTCCCGCATGACGCATCTAGCAAAGGCAGCCTGCAAGCTCGTTCGGGAAAAGGGCATTCACCTCGACCCTTCCCTGCTATTTGAGACTGCCCTCCAAGACTACGACGTCCTTATCCACTTGTCTCCCAAGGCCATCAAAAACATCATCCGCGAAACGGCCGTTGAGTCCGGCGCAAGGAAGCACTCCCAGTTTAAGAATCTCGATGCTCTCACGGCATCAATCCCGCTGCCCATCAGGGCCCATCCAACGGATGTGCTCATCGAGGAACTGGAGCGCGTATATGAGGACACGCTGCTCTTCTTCCGAGGCAGCGCTGACGACAGCGTAGTGGCGGCTATCTGGAACCCACGCCTCCAGAGACAAAAGTTTAGAGCAGGCTTGCCGTATAATTTCCATTCTAGCGAGGGTGACGGCGATCAAGTCGAGGTGAACCGCAAGGCTGTTCTGCTGGAGATTGCGCGAGCCGGAGGAGAAGTGATTAAGAAGATTGAGGTGGCTGACGAGGACGAGTAATTAATTCGAGGACAAGTCATATTTGGATACGAACTGTACATAGATAGCACTTTAAAGTCCAATATAGATGGACGTAGCATTATTCAACGTTGGATGGTTTCTTTCTAAGCCAAGCGGAAGCCCTCTTCATTAGAATACTACAAAAACACTTTGAAATAAATAAGAAACAAAGCTTCCAGTTCTTCAACCTGGTTCTTCCATACTCAAAAACGCCGTGCCATGGTATAAGTGCATATGTACAAGATTTATCCCATCCCCTACAATCCAGCCCCCCCTTCCCCTAACCGTCATGTCTTACAAGATTATTTTTTTCTCTTTTTTTCTTTTCCATATCTTGATTCGTCGCAGCATGTATATCTTTTGTTCCCAGTCTATGGTGTCCATCTTCTACCGCCCCTTCTTTTGCTCCACTTGTTGCATAGAAAAGGAGCAGTATTTGTCCTTGATTGCAACAACCTCGTACGTACCCTCCTGGCTAGCCTTGACGACTTTGCTGTGCTCATATGAGATGTCGTGTCTGGTCTCGAGAATGATACTTCGCTGTCCCTTCTTGGCATTGCTGCTTCGAGTGTAGGTGAATTCGAATGGAGGGCTGCCCCAGAATTCAAAGAGAATGTCCACTTCGTTTCCTTCATGAATATCCACTCTGGAGTTTTTACCACGGCTAATCTGCACGCTGGGGAGAGGGTGGATGGTCTTGGGAATGTTAACGGCGGCGCGGCATTCGCTGGCTTTGTCAGAGACGCTGGTTATGGTGAACTCGCCCGGCTTCTCAGCAATACGGCGGAAGCTAGTAGTTTGTGATTTTGCATTCCATTGGCCGTTAAAGTCGTAAGCAATGTCAAAGGGCGGAGTACCAGACAGGGTATAAGCGATACGCTCGCCAACGCAATAATCCCTGCGAGACTCCAGTGGGTATATTGAAGGAGCATCGTAAAGCTGAACTTGTATAGATGGCCCGCCAACCTCATACCTCCTCTGACAGCCTCGCGCATCTCGGACGGTACGCAGGAGCAACTGTTGGCTGCCAAGGCGAAGGTGCTGTCGTGGGATAGACATACCAAAAGTATTCGTTTGAATAGAAGGAATTCTGTAAGTTTCAGGGGGAGATCCGACTTGGTGCTTGATTTCTACTTCAACGTAAAAGGGCGGAACACCGGTGAGAGTAATAGGAATAACATCCTCTTGTTCTTGCTCTTCCAGACAATATTTGAACGTCTGTCCTGGCTTGGCAAAAGCAGCGGCCGGCTTGGCGTTCACGCGCTGCTGAACCACCAAGGGGCTGAAGTGCTTATCACTGTTGTAGAGGTTATCTGCCAAACCAGAAAATTTATAAGTATAATCGCCGGCCTTGGAGGTGTCCATAGCAACAGCCGCCTTAGATAAAGCGGCGTCAAACCGTCGTTGGCTGAGGGATGCAGAACCCTGTACGGGTTTATGCTTGACTTCATATTCAACGTGGTATGGAGCCGATCCTGTAAAGCCAAAGTTAGAATGCGATGTGACCACAAAAAAGGGGGGAAAGACAGAAAAAAAATGGCTAAGATAAGCTTACCTTTGAGGCTGACTTCAAACCCATCAACATCGCCTTCGCAAATCTCTTGCTTAACAAAAACGCCAGAAGCAGCCGTAATGCTATTAGACTGCACTATGGAAATCTCTGGTCGAGGGAACCAATCCACTTCAAATTTGGAAGCAGTAGGTTCGACAACTCCAGGGCATTGTTTGTCCACAATATCAACAAGCTCATAGGTACCTCGAGACCTGACCAAGAGGTAATCATTTGGTCCGTTAACAGTCTTAGTGATGATGTCGGCGGGCCCGTCTAGGTTTCGATAGGAGACGGTCCACGGCGCCTCTCCTTGAAGACGAAGTGGCAGGCGAAGGGCAGTATCCTCGATAGCCCTGATACTGTTTTTCTGCTCCACCAATCCGAAAGCACCTCTTGGCCGTTGGCGACGCACAGAGATCTTGAGCTGATCTTGCAAGAAAGTTCGACATCCACGCTTATCCTGCACACTGCTGAGCGCAAGAATGTATTCTCCACCCTTTGTAAGAGCCGATGTCTTGATCTTGAAACGAGTATCGTGAATATCCGTGGCATGCCCAGGCTTCCGCTTGCCATCGTGAATCATTTCCCATTCCAAGCTAAACGGCGGGTCTCCAGCAAGCATGACATCCACATCCACCTCGGATTCGAGGCATGCATTGATCGTCTTCTCGGGATTGGATATATATGCTGATGCAGCAGGCTTGACCACTTGCTCGAGGACTTTATCTTCGCCTGTCACGGGCAATCCGGTGTAGACATCATCGTCAATAGACCTAAAGACGTACTTATAACGTCCAGCTTTTCGAGGAACGAGTTCAAGCTGGGATCTTAAGGCATCCACGCGGTGGACCTGCTTTTCAACGTGGCCGTCGGAGATGATGTCGTATCGCACAGTGAATGGAGGTGTGCCAACAAGGTCGAGGTTGACTCGAAGACCAACGGAATTGCCAGCGCACTTATCCGGTATTTCCTCCGTTCGTAAAGACAGATGAGGCTCCAGAGGATTCAAGAGTAAGCAAGAAGAAGGCTCATCCACTTCACCTTCGCAAGATCCGCTTGAAACGGATTTTAGGGTGTAGAGACCAGGCTCGGAAACCAGCGGCTTGTCGAGCGAGTTCTTCGCAGAATGCCTTCCAATTGAAACCTGATCACCATGGTCGCCGCTGTTTGTTACTGAATCGATGGGCGAGAACTCCCAAGTGACCTTGTGAGAAGTGTCATCAACGGGGCCAGTGAGGCCGAAGCTGATGGGCAGCTTGGTGGCGCGGCCCCTTGCGACCTTGATGGGATTTCTCAAGTCACAGCCCTGCATGCGAATCTTGGGCCGTTCCTTGACTGAGAACTTCTGGGTCAGCCATTTCGTCTTGGGCGCATCCAAATCCTCATTTGGATCCGCATATTTGACAACATTGCCGAATGCATCATAGACTTCCTGCACTGAGTACTCCCATTCTCCAGCGGTAGCCATAGACTCATTAAGTTTCACCGTTACCTTTTGAGATTTGACCCAAGAAACGTCATCGCCGTTATCGAGGTCCAAACCGGAGGTGCTAACAAGTGGAGAGGTGAATCCTTCAGGTTGCAAACTTTGGAAGTGGAACGCATGGTTCTTCCCATTAATTGATCGCGAATATTTGATCTTGAGTGGTGGTGTACCAACTACATCGAGCGACAAGTTGGACAAGTCACGAATGCATCGATCCGAGGAGTCGGCCGTTCGGATCTTGGCTTGTGGGCAAGGTACAACATACGTATCCCTAACTGGTCTCTGAACCTCAAGCTTATATTCATCCAACACTCTGCCCAGTCGATAGACACCTGCCTTCTTGACAGGGTATGTCCAATGAAACGGAGTAGCGTCGGGATCCGCATTGTGTTCTCGAATTGATTTAGCCACCTTGTTGATTTCTCTGGTTGGTATTTTGATCGTTTCTTCTTTACCAGTGTCAAGGTCGAGTCGTAGGATTTCGATTTCAACGGGAACAGTGGCGTTGAAGTAAATTGGGAGAGCAGCTGAGGGCTGCGTCTTGGCCGACAAGCAAAATGGCGTATGCTCAGGGTTGAGGACAGCAGAGCCTTCAGGAAGGATGTTGATGATTTGTTTGCCCATGATTAGGGATTGGTTGTTGAGAATGTTGGAGACCTTGACGTGGTGTTCCGAAATCGAGATCTCACGATCGTAGAGGACCCTCGCAACGCCGATGAGCCACGTCTGCCATGGAAGCTACTCTCAATTAGCACTCTAACACCTCAAGGACAATTCAACAGCATAGAAAAGGCATCATACCGGAATGTTAAACATGAGCATGTAATTGGTTACTACATGAGATGCAAAAACAGCGGTAACCACCAGTTGGGAGAGCTCCAGCCAAGGAATCCTCAGCTCTGGGAGCCCAAATAGAAAAGCGAAGTCAATGAGAATCCATTTCAAGAAGAGCCACCAGGATGCATCCCCATCTTCTACCACCTGTAGCCAGTCATAGAGCTTCCACGCCCACAGCAAGATGTAAACAGCAAAGGCGTACAGGCGTTGCTGCGGCCCGTCGAGAAGCGTCAAAGGAATGACAGGCTGAGTACCGGTAGTGCGGGTCGCTGCGTTTTCTTGGGCCAAAGGCAGCTTTGCCGATCTGGTCGTTCCAACTGCTGAGCCAAAGGTAGAGTCTGACGGCGATGCATCGTCCTCATAATCGGGTCGTCGTCTGTTGGCGGTTGGGGTTGCTGGAAACCCAGACCGCAGGCGAGGAGTCGCGCTCATCGCATTCCGTGGTGTTGCGAGGTTCTGCACAGAGGCATCGGTAGTTACCACAGGTCGCACTCGTGAAGCCTTTGCACAGCGGAGCAAAAGCAAGCGGAATGGCGTTCGCCTGTTGTTTTGTGCAGTCGCGTGTCTTGGATTCGGGTTTTTTTTTTGTGACTCGGGCTGCTTGGTGGTTTGGCCAAGTTTACATAATTTTTCAGTGGATGCCTTTTTTTGGCGGTTCTGAAATTCCGACACGTCCAGACGCGACTTCTGCTGGCTCGCTGAAACAAGCACTTGGTGCTAGTCAACAGGCGCTCTGAAGCCGCTGTTAGCTGCTGGCCTTGGCGGGGTTGGCGGGTTTTTTAGGCCTGGAGGCTCTCTGGCCATGTCGATTTCTCGGCTCTGATTGGACGAAATGGCGTCACAGTGGCAGTTGTAAATTCTGACCACTCAGCAGCCTAGTTTGCGGTCATTGTCAATGCTCTGGCCAAGAGAGAAGGAAAAGCTTCCTGGTGATAACCAAGTACTGCATATTCACTGCGAGATCGAGATAGTTGCACTTCGTTTATTTGGTAGCTACTCTTATGCACATACACATTAAAACGACGCATCATCAATCCCCGTGGTATCGCCCAATAGTTTCCCCTCACAAAGATAACGACGCGTGTTTGTACTATACTTGATCTCTCTCGCCGCCTATTGGAAGACCAGATAACGTCTGTTATAGCGGCGAGGGTGAAAAGAGTGAGGATGACTTGTAGGGAGTGACGACTCAAACGATCCGATTGAGTCACCATCTCACCTCATAGATATCTAAGATCTCTAGTTGCCCTTGGTGAATACTTATCATGGCCAACAGTACATTGTCCAGGTGCGTCTCTCTTACGATAGTACCAAGCCCCTTATCATCCATTCACCTCTTCAATTCGTCTCATCACCCCCCCCCCCCTTTTTTTTTTTCTTTTTCCTGGCAAATGTCGCACTATCTTTTACAATGTCGGTTGTCCTGCGCATATCAACCATAGGATAAAGGTGGAAATCCCCCCTACAATCTGTCTTCATGTCGCCGCTGGAGGAGAGTGAACCAAACCCAACCCATTACCTATTCATTCAATTGGATACGAGGTGTTTTCTTCAGTCGGCTTAGCAACTTGTTTCAAGATGCTGATTTCTATCTACAAACTACCTGCCCCTCTTGAATTATTGTAAACCTGCAAAGCTCCGCAGATTCTATTTCCATTACTTTGTACATCCATCAGCACTACCAAAATCATTCAGTCGTACCCAAGATCCTCCTTCATCCACTTGATTGTCATGCAAACACCAAACAAAATTCACGATGCCTAACTGCATTAGATACAGTAGTCCAAAAGACGCTGATTCTGCGGCGTCTGAAAGGCCCCTCCGCCGATCCTCTCGGCAAACTGCGTCTACGATTGTTGTCAAAGCTCCAGAGCCAGCAGCTGAAACCTCTTCGACGAGCAGTTTAAGCGAGCAGCGACGGAACCCTAAACGCAAGGCTGCTGAAGCTGCGAGAGAGTCATTAAACCTGCCTGATAATCTTCTAGACGAAGCACTACGGCCTCTAACATCAGCAGATATTGAAGAATGGGAGGGCTGGGTCGAGCTTGAGTCTGAGCCAGTGAGTTCCTGCTACCCTCCTTTCCCTTATTTATTGCAATGACAGGCATAAAAACGGCTTGGCGCATAGCTATAACGTGAAAAATGCCCACTGAATCTATTCTTGACGATAGATGATACTGATAGGTCTTAGGCGTTCTTCAATATCATTCTACAAGATTTGGGGGTCAGGGATGTCAAAGTGCAAGAGCTCTTCAGCATTGATCAGAGCTGGCTAGACACACTGCCGTAAGTATCAAGAATGTTACTAATATACACAAGCTGAAACATTCCAGAAAGCCAGTGTATGGTTTAATATTCCTCTTCCAGTACACCCCTGAAGTGGACGAAGGTGACGGAGAAGATGAGACGGGCTCACTGTGGTTTGCAAACCAGGTACTAAAATCCCATCTGTTACTTTAACCACTCTCAGCTATCAGGTTGCTAAAGTTCACAACCTCTTGGTACAAATTAGACCACCAACAACGCCTGTGCTACGTTCGCTTTACTCAACATCGTCATGAACGCACCAGATGTTGAGTTGGGTGACCAGCTTCGAGAATTCAAGCAAGCAACCAAAAACCTCGATACTGTTCTGAGGGGCCACGAAATCAGTAATCACAAATTCATGAGAAGTATTCATAATTCATTCACCAGGCGCATGGATCACCTCAACGCCGATCTCTGTTTAGAGAACGCTGTTTCAGACACGAGGTCAAAAAAGGCAAAAACAGGATCCAAGGCTTCAAAGAAAACCAAGAAGAAGAAGAGAGAGGATGATGCCTATGGATTTCATTTCATCGCATACGTCCCGGTGGATGGGCACGTTTGGGAACTTGATGGCCTCAGAAGCAAACCACATAAAATAGGTGAGTGCAACGGCTACGCGGCCAGACCATATGCCATCAAGATAGCAAACAGTTTCATGCTTACCGGCATTTGCTATTTACAATAGGACCCATCGAATCCGACGAGAACTCTTGGACAAACATCGCCAGACCTCAGATTGAAGGCCGAATATTGCAATATGAGGAGAGCCAAATATCATTTAATCTGCTCGCGCTCTGTCGAAGCCCTCTTGCTTTGCAATCCCATTCCATTGCTCAAGCAGCCGCATGCACACGCCATCTACAAGAGCAAATGAAGCATAACAAAGAATTCGCACATTTGATTGATGGCCAGCAACCTGTTTTGGATCTAAACAATCGACCACAGCTATCTGAGTTCAATCTCCGCAAATCCGACATTAAGAATGCGGTATTGCCGGAGTCGATAAAAAGCCAGATATCGCGTGCTGCGCTTGATATCGACGATGCCTATGATCTCTACCAGCAGTTTGTCGTCGACACCAAGGTTGCTATTGGAGAGTACAGGGCCGAAATGATTGCCTTGGCCGAGGACGAGCAGCGGGTCAAGGATCGCAAGAAGGACTACGGACAGGCCCTACACAGGTGGGTGCAAAAACTTGCAGAAAAGGGCATCCTGCAAGACCTTATCGAAAGTTCCTGAGATTGGGCATGAGCGAGCAGGGAAGGTCGCGACGGAATTGGGCAAGATTGGGAAGGATGACGAGATCTCAAACACCACTACATTGACTCATACAACGATCCTCACGTAAGACGGGTCAAGATAAGCCACCACATTGGGCGAGTGAGAGTATGAAGCTGCCTTGCGAAGCGAGCTGCGAATGAGACAAGATTTCTCAGCAGCCAAATAGACGGGTATCCGATGATTATTATATAATAAATCTAATAGTATTCCATTACTTCTATGAGGAAGCAGCAAGACGTACCCTCTAACCCAAATCAAGCATCCTGAAAACCAAGGAAAGAGAGAAGGGAAAAAAATTCGCCGAACTCGCATCCATAAGCCCCTAATGAAGCTGACTCCAGTCTTCCATCACGTCATATATCTCATACTTGGGTATATATGTCAATCACCATACAAAAGAAAGGGGGAATAGGGAGCTAAAATAAGACTGATCTAAACTCCTCAGAGGAAAGAGTCGCTGCCGGATCTAATCCAATGGGAACTCCTCGCGGATGTTAGAAATAAACTTGCAGGTATTGGTATCAAATCGCTTAAAAAATTTTCCAGCCAAAGGAAACATATCCTCCTTAATCAAGGAAGAGTCAGAGACGAGCTCTATATTATGCGGGGCTACCACGTGTTGTTCCGACTCGGTAGCAGTTCTGTAGGAACGTTAGTAGTTGTTCAAATAAGTGTATATAGTAAAAAGGGAAAAGGAGACACCTACATGCACATGAAGCAGAGAGAATAATGGGAGCTGTTGGGCCTGGAGCTGAACATGAGCCGAACCGATTCGTCGCGAATGCGATTCGCCAAGCCTGATTGCTGCGAGCCCCGTTCATGCCAGCTGGTTATGGCGCCAAGCCAGCCATATCGACGATGCCGGAACACCTGCCCGACTTGAAATGGGGGGCCTCTGGGATCATCACAGAGGTCTCTTCGGTGTACAAGTGGTGCCATGCCATCAGCATCTCGTACAAACTGCCAAAACTGCCAGGGGTTGCCGAAACCGGTATCAGCGTTGCGGGGGAATCCATCTCGAGGGTTGACAACACTGCAGTACAACGGCCACAGGTACTTTTCAACCATCCACACATCCTCTGGCCAAGATCCGGGAAACCGACGTAAGAATTTCGCCAAACGCTCAAGCCATGTAGTATCGTTAGGAGGAGTTAGCATCAGGGAGGCCCACGAAGCAGCGTAAAGACAGGCATCTGCATTCATAGTATTGTCTCCGTGCATAAGCTGGCTTAGTTCAGGGTGCGCATGGTCTTGCAGGTCTGATATCCTCGCCAGAGTAGCCCTTATATTCTGTGCCGTTCGCATCGCCATCGTCGTGGCTGGAACAGGGGCGAGAAACAGTTCGGCATGCTCCTGCAAACCTAGACGAGCTAGCATCATGTGAAGATGCGATAGTTTGATCTCATTATCACTACCATAAGGATCGAGGAACATCCGCTGAGGTGTAGAATCCAATTCCGTTGCGGGGTCATCATCCAACGTATGTCCAGTTGGGGGGTACACAATGGCATGTACATGAGTTGGAAATGCACAACATCTAGCATCGATGCCTAGTCGCGACGCCACACAGCAGAAGATGGCGGCAGAGATGATAGGAATAGATTCGTGGTCAGGGTGACGCAAAGCTTGACCAATTAAGCAATTTCTCAAGTTGCGGTAGTTTTTCTCCGGGTTCTGAACTCCGGTGAAATTATGGGCGCGAAGCCAACGAACCAGGTTCGATGCCTTTTTGCGGGTTGACCAGCTTTTAAACTTGACATGGGAAGACTGGAACGAGGCCGTAATATCATCAAGGATGCGTGTAATCTGACGGAGTTAGTAACGCTTGCACCACGAAGTTTTGGACTAGAGAATATACATCATCAAGATCGCCAGGCTGATCATGCAACACGAATAGGTCAAAGGCGCCAAGCATCCTTTCGAGTTGCTCGCCTGCTATCTGTACGCTTGACTGTTGAGAGGACAGCATGGGTGAGTGCCATTCCTGGATAGCTATGTGCTTATGGATTGTATCTAAGAGCGCATTGCTATAGTATCTGCATGCTTGTGTGAGTTCGCTGGCTAATTCGAAGGGATATGTGAAATGGATCTTAGGCCATGAGTATTTACCTTCTAGCCAGGCCATCTTCGGTAGACGGAGACGTTCGGCATTGCTCCAAGAGAATGTCCTTGGCATCGTAGCCAATTTGACCTATGATTTCGAAGCCCCTTACGCGGTTGACCTTGGTCCGGATAATCTCATCTAATAGAGAAGATATCTGCTGATTGCGAGTGCTTCTGAAGATGAAGAGCCTTTTCCAATCAGTCGCCTGAGCCAGTGCCACTATCTTCTCGTGAAACTTGTGTCGTGGGCTCCAGTAGTTGAAGGAACTGCGGCAGTGGTGCCTCCACAGAAGGGGCTCGTTTGCAAGACGATAGAGGCGATGTGATACCAGCTGAAGATTGAAGAGGTTGTCGTGAGGCGAAATGTAATAGAGGAGATGGCTAATAATCTCATCGGGCACTTGGTTTAGAGATGCAGCGGCGGCGGCCCTGCCGCTATTATGATTTTGCTCCATAGCGGCAGGCCGATCCACAGATTATGTGAGATGATGCGAATTTTAAGACTCGGATTTGAAGGAGAAAGAAATCCCAGCTGCGCAGTATTAGCTACCGAGACAACGAGAAGCGCCTTTCGCCGCCGTTTGCCGTTGTTAGGAAAACTACTCGCAGCGGGGTCTCGGGCGCCAGCATCGATGCGAAATCAGGAATGTTGGTGCCCTTGTCCTCTGCTCTGCAGAATGAGGAAGAATGAGCTACAGACTTGTTGAGGTAGCCAAACCCTGTCATTTATGCTTGGATCACTCGCATACTTCGGTCTTTGCGGCCGACCCTGGACATTTTGCCATGCCGTCGTCATTCCCCGCAAACGGGATTTATGCATTTATAGAATTAGTATGCGATAACCCGATTTACTCAGGGCGCAATGATTTGCGACGGGTAAACATCGGCACTTGGTTGACATGTGTTGAGACCCAATTCTCCGTAGGGTACGACAAGTGCTGACACCAATATTCAAGTACCCCGCCATCAACTCTAATGCATCTATGAAAACGGAGTAGCAGCATGTAAATCAAGACTACAGGAAACTTTCTGTGTATTGCTCTATGAATACAGTAGACAGCCTAATCTGAGATGAGCCGGATATATATATTGAATACGTAATCTATTTTTAAGGAAATTTTTCTTCACAAGCAGATGCTAATCCGAAAATGAATGTTGCAGCTACCAAGTAAACAAATTACCATAACTAGATGGGAGTGGCTCTGCCGAGTGGTTAAATAGAGAAACCTACACTTCATAAAGAGGCTTGTTCATACACTTTAAAGAAACCTAATGGAAGATTCTAAAGATATGAGCTAATAATAATGCTGTAAACTCAATTAATGGCTTCCTACATGATAAAATGCTCAGATGCGCCTATAAGCCATACAGAACTTTCTGTAGCGCTAGTCCCAAACTAGCAAGAATGTAAACAAGGCCAACGCGATATAAGAATCGTCAACTGCTGCACACTCATTTATGCGTCCTCTCGACGCGAAACCCTTGTTCACCATCCCACGCAATTGTCTCGCAGCTCTGCTAATCTTCTCGAATTAACACTGCGGGTCACATCCTGCTTCTAGCCTTTGTTATCGCTACACCATACCCTTCTTACGCTATCCGAATTTCAGCCATCATTCACGGGGCAGATCTACCATAACTTGCGCCCAGCTTTCGCTCAGTTCGACTTCTCCTCTCTATAACTGGCATCGCCACTAGTATCGCTTGCGCTCACATCACGTCTGCGCCAATCTCACAACATCTCTCATCGACCACTCAAAATTCTCTCTCGCACTCGCCGCCGCAATGGCCCATCAAGGCTTTGGCGGCGTGCTCGACACCCCACGAAGTAATATCGGTGACGCGACATACCTTAGCCGACAGCCCGATTTCGCAGACATATCTCAAGAAGCATCGTTTCTATCCCCAGATAAAGATGACAATTTCCTACAGCAGCTCCGCAATGGCGGACGCTCCAACGGGATCAACATCAGAACCCCCCGCCAAAGGGGACCGCTTGCAGATCGTCGAAACCTGCCGTCAAACATCGGAGGAGGAGAATTTACGCCATTATTGAAGTCTGCTACAAGGAACAGCATACGGAGAAATGGCAAAGAGAACCATGCTGCGATATCCACCACGCCAGCCGCGCTACGGAGAATCGACGAAGATGACATGACCCCGCTTCCTCGAATGGATGTTTCCGTCTTCTCGACGCGCAACGTATCATATCTAGACAACGATTTGCCGCAAGTCGATGCCAGCAGCGCTGCGTCAACGCCGATGGGCCTTCCACCGCTCAGGGATGCAGACAAGGGTCCTCTGCAGGACGGAAACCAGTTGTCTCTTCGAGAGCAAGAAAACGTCATTGACAGAATAGAGAAGGAGAACTTTGGGCTCAAACTAAAGATTCACTTCCTTGAAGAAGCCCTGCGGAAAGCAGGCCCTGGTTTTAGTGAAGCCGCTCTAAAGGAAAATACCGAACTTAAAGTGGACAAAGTCACCATGCAAAGAGAGCTTCAACGGTACAAGAAACAGATCACCACTGCCGAGCGTGATCTTGAAAGCTATCGCCAGCAGATGCTAGAGTTGCAAGAAAAAGCAAAGAAGAAGTATGCCAACGAAAATCAGCAGGCCGAACTGGACACATTGAGACAGACTCTTCAGGATCGCGAGTCCGATATTGACGAGCTGCAACGTCAAGTCTCGCAAGGCCAGGACCACAATGACAAGGTGGAGAAATTGCAGGACAACGTTGAGGATCTAGAGGCCGAACTCCGTGAGAAGGACCGCTTAATCACGGAGCGGGAAGACCAGCTGGAAGACCTCAAGGAGAAACTTGACGAGGCAGAAGCCAAAGTCAAGGAATTGGAGGAGAATGCGATTGATCAGGATGTCAATCAGCATGAAGAGGAGATGGAAGAGGCGCAGGCGACAATTCGAGGCCTGCAAGAATCAGTTAATGACCTTGAGAACAAGGTCAAAGAAATGAGGGAAAGGATGAACTCCGCCTTGTCCCAAAAAGAGAAGGCTGAAGAAGCTTTGGATGAGCTCCAGGAAGAGATGGTCAACAAATCCGTGATGACCAAGGGGCTGTCCCGGCAGATCGAGGAGAAGGTATCTCGACTGCAAGAGGAGCTCACAAAGTCTAGCGAAGAGTATACCACTCTTGAGCAAGAAGCGGCCAAGCTCAACCAGGAGAATGTGGAACTGAAAGCGGCAATGCAAGATCTACATACGGAGCGCGACGATTTCGAGCGCGAGCGACAAAATTTCGACCGCCAACGTTTAGGTCTGGAGAAGAGCCTGGCCGAAGAGAGGACATATGGCCTCGAAATTGAGAAAGATCTCCGAGGCCAATATGAAGGCGAGATCCAGCGGTTAAGCAATGAGATCTCAGACTTGCAGGCGGAGATTCGGGCAAAAGACAATCTCTTCAAAAGTAACGGCAGCAGCAGCGAAAAATGGGAGATTGAGAAACAGAACCTTGAATTAAAGCGAGCACAGGCTGAGGAAAAAGCCGCCGAACTTCAGCACACCGTCGATAACCTTCTTGACCTAGAGAAAGAATTACAAAGCCAATACGATGAAGAGATCCAACGCCTAAGCGACGAGATATCAGACTTGCAGGCGGAGATCCGAGAAAAAAACAGTCTCCATAATGACAACCAAAGATGGGAGACTAAAATAAGGGCATTGGAATCAGAGCGCGCGCGGGCCGAGGAGAAAGCTGCCGATCTCCAGTTCACAGTCGACCAGCTCCGCGATATAGAGAAAGACCTTCAAGGCCAATATGAAGGAGAGATCCAGCGTCTCAACGATGAGATCTCAGACTTGCAGGCCGAGATTCGAGAGAAGGATAGTCTCTATGATAATGACAGCGAGAAATGGGAAAACGAAAAGAAGACCCTTGAATCTGAACGAGCGCGTGCTGAGGAAAGGGCCGCCGGCCTTCAACGCACGATTGACCGTCTACGTGAAGCCGAGGGCTCCCTCTCTAATAAGGAAAACAAGCTCCAAGAGGCGATGCAGAGCGAGGCTGATCGTCATCGAAGCGAAGAAGGAGTGTTGAACCGTCAAATCAGCGATCTTCAAGATGCCTTGGAGACACGCCAAGGTCTTTTGACCAAGCTTCGCAATGAACTGTCTACTGTACGAGATGATCTGCGGCAGACTCAGATCGACTACCAGGCTCAGGTTAACAAAGTTGTGGTGCTAGAGGTCGAGGTCGAGGAACTCAAACTGCGTGGCGATGACGAGCGAAAGACGTCGCAGACAACGTCACAGGCAACGTCACAAGCGATCCAAGAGCTTCAGCGACAACTTGAGGACATTGAGGATCAAAAGCTAGTACTAGAAGAAGTCCTCGAGGAGGCCAGACAGGACGCTGAAGAAACGGCCGCCCAGCACGAGCATACGCTACAGCGCCTGATGCAAAAGCTGGATAAAGCCGAGCGCGAGCGCGATGCCGCCGCCACATCGCATACAGAAAACAACAAGCAGAACAAACGCCTGCTAAAGAGTCAGGCTGAGGTCGAGAACCTTGAGCACGATGTTCTACAACAACAGGAGTTGATTGACGGCCTCATGGCTTCCGAGACGGTCCTGCGGCGAAAACTCGAACGCGCGCGTAGCGAGCGAGCAGCGTATCGCATGAGCGCCGAGAAGCTACAGAAAGACCTCCAGCATCTGAAGAAGGGGGCGGTCACGGCGCAGAAACATGGCCACCATCACGGCCACGCCGAAGAGGCGCTGAATACCATTGTGCGGGCAGCCGAGGGCGCAGAGGCGCGCCATAAGAAGGAGCTTCGCGGCATGGTGATACAGATGGAGTGGATGCAGGCCCGGTGGGAGCGCGAGGCGTCGCTCCGCTCAGACGCGGCGTACGCGAAGAAGTTCCTTCAACTGCAGCTGAACATTGCAAACGCTTGGTATGTGGTCTTCCCCCTTTCCCTCCCCTTGTTTGGCAATCGTTTAGAACAACTGGCTAACCAATATCTGTCTATAGCAACAAAGCCCAGCTCCGCGAACTGGAACACATCCGCACCAACATCCTCCAAAGCCGCAAGCCCTTGGCCCTCCCCAGGCCCCTCAACTTCTCCTCATCCCCCGACGGCTCGTCCTCACCCACCCTCAAGTCGTTCCTCGTCATGGCCCGCTTCATCGCTCGCATGCGCATCGCCGCCCGCAACTGGGCCGGCCAAGAAGTCGTCCGCCAAAAGCTCCGCTCGGCAGCCGAAGAGAGGCGGCGTAACAAGCGCTCGAAGCAGCTCAAGGTCGTCCCTGTCGATGCATTCTGAGCGTTATGCTGCTTTAGTATCAATCACACAAATCACACAAATCACACAGTACACCCTTTCTACCGACTCTCATCAACATCTTCTTTATCTCCCGCCTTCTTCTTCGTATTATTAGTATTATTTTTTTCTTCTTAGAATTTGGAGTCTTTTGATTCCTTAGCGCTAACGATTTCTCCTTTTGTCTTGCTTGCATGGATATGGGGTATGGATTGGCGATCTATATACAAGGATGGGAAAGGCGCTCCCACCAAGTCTGTTTTTTTATTGGGTTTTTTTTTCCCAAGAATCATCTCTTTTTTTTTTTTTTTTGGCATGCATAGGATGGATACGCCTAAATTGGATTCTGGGCTGGCGGTGGCAATGGCGTTGGAAGAAAGGTTGTGAGGCACGAGGTCTCTGCTTCGACCTCCTTGACTTGGGATTCATTGTCTTTTTCTTGTTTTCTACTCAAAGAGTCCATGTTTTGATATCAGAGAGAGAGAGAAGGGGAGAATTAACTCTGGAAGAGACGATGACCTCTGTTGTACGATGTATATGCCAATCATTTTTAATAGCGTTGGAAAGGAAAGGATTGATGATTCGTATACTAGCTTGAACAAAGATGCTTTCCAAAACAAAGTCCCCAATAGAAAAAAGACGACACCCGTGATAAAAGGAAGGATAAAAAATTATAGATGAACCGAACATATATGTATCAGAAACTCCCCAAGGAAAAAAGAGAAAAAGAGACCAGGTGGATTTTCCAAATCCCGAATCCGATGAACCGCCCAATGATGGTCTATTCAGAGGGTCATATCATGTGTGGCTACATAAAAACCATGTACAAAATGATGGCAGCCCGTGAACAGAACCACTCAGCCCAATTTTTTTTGGTTGACAAAGAAGGAAAAAGAAAATCCGTCACATGACAAATAAGAGATTGGTATCTGCAACATATGTTAGGGAGAGTACTACCCTACCTGACATATATGCAAGGGAAACTTACTAAGAGGGTGGCTGCAGGAGAGCTGCGGCTTTTGTGTATATTTTGTAGCGAGCTCGTCTCGGATGCTGTTGAGCAGCTGGACATAGCTCTGCTGAGGGTTCTTCCTGAGGGCCGTAACAAACGCCCAGGACATGGCACCGGTAGCTTGCGAAGCAATGGTGGCATCGGCACTGGAAATGATGTTAGCTATGCAATCAGTCGAGAGGCAGCTTGAGTCGAGATATGACTTACGATGTCTGGTCATCTTTGCTTCCAGACCACATGATGACATCCGCAGGAGACGTCTTGGTGGCGAGGGCCCTGTTATGAGCCTCTTCACCAGTGGTTGCCTTCTTGAAGAAGCCGATGATGTTGTTGGCAACGCCGCCGAGATCTCCCTGGCTGTACGAAGAGATGACGCCGAGCAGGCCCTGGCCGGCCTCCTTGGCCAAATTGGGCTCCTTGAGAATGCCTTGTGTAGAATAGATGTAGGGCAAGTCCAGTGCCGTACCAGAATGGCACGAATCGAAAATGGCGGTCAGTCGTACACCTGCCTGCAGGGGGCGGACCATGATTCGATGCATCTCATCATCTGTGATATGCCCATGCTGTCTGAAATCAACTGGATAAATGACTTCATCATATCCGTCGGGCTCATCGCCGTCAAGATCCTTCGTTTGTCCACCGTGACCTAGGCTCGTCAGTATATACAAGTTGTGATATTCGAAAGCAGGAATAGGACATACCAGAATAGTGGAAGAAGAGCGAGTCGTTGGGCCTGGCATCCTTGACCAGCCAATGCATGGCACGAAGGATGTTTTGCTTCGTGGGCTGGCTCATGGGGTTTTGCTGATCGTCGGTCAAGATGACCATGTCTTCTCTTTTGTAGCCAAACTGCTCCACCAGATAGGCAGTCATGTTTCTAACATCGTTGATGCATCCCCGCAGCTGACCGCGCTGGCCAAAGTAGTTGATGCCAATGAGCAGCGCCTTTCTTCGGCCAGTGCAGTTGGAATATCGAAACGCATAACCTGTCGGCGCCCCGTGGCCGAAGCTCTGCGGCCCGGCCGGAGGAGCTGGAGGGTTGCCGCCGGGCCGTCCTTGATTATAGCCATTCGGGGGAGGGCCGGGAGGAGGCATGCCTTTTTATGATATCAGCACATGGTCTGGGTCAAGGAGTTTCGCACACCGTACCAGGGCGTCCGTTGTAATTGGGCTGGGGAGGTGGATGGCCGTAGTTGCTGTACTGCTGCTGCGGAGGGGCATGTTGTTGAGGGTGAGGCTGCTGTAGCGCATCATACGTGTAAGCAATTGCAGAAGCTCGGGCATATTTATGGTGCTTGCTGATGTATACTTGGGCAAAGGGGTATCGGCCATACCTGATATGCGTACTGCTGTTGCGGAGGAGCTTGATGGTAGCCATAACCAGGTTGGGGAGAAGGTTGGTGGCCTTGGGGCGGATAGCCGCTGCTGTAAGTGGGCTGCTGAGGTCTTGAGAGAGGTCAATCGGGTTAGAATCAATGTGCAGAGCAATTACGAGGAAAGATGTGCCCATATTAGACGAAGGATAGGAGAATGTGAAGTTGAAGGCATGGGGTTGGGAATATGGTCGTCATGATGGAGTTGGACATATCTAGGCAAGGGGATGGGGGGGTCTCATACGGATAGTAGCCTCCTTGCTGGTATTGTTGCTGCGGCGGTGCGGCATAGCCGCCGCCATTGTAGCCTGGATATCCGGACATTGTAGTGATGAATGGGTTAAGGTGATGGATTCGGCGCGGAGCTTTACTGAAGCTGTTGTTCAGGCGATCGGGCAGGGCAGCGCAAGCAAGCGCGCCGTTGGGAGCTAAGATCGCGCGGGTCGAGAGTCGAGGATTGGCTGGACGGCGCTGCGGTCTGCGGTCCTATAAGAGCGATGGGATTTGCAGAGGCAGGCACTAAAACAAGGACGTCCCTATGAAGATGGCTGGATGGGTATGCAAAGATCCAGCAATCGCGTATAAAAGAATTGCTCGGAAGTCGATGGAGAATCTCCGATTCTAAAGCGCAGGAATCAAATGGCTAAGCAGGACAGTGATCTTGTCAAGCAGTGTTGGCAAAGGCAGGTCGGCTTCGCTCCCGATGCGCTGGCAAGCTTATCGAATATAGGCGGGAGCACGTGTAGCGGGCGGTCAGATTTCAAGGTCAAGCAATCAGCAGACCAGGCAGCGAGCGGACGCCGTTTGGAGGAGAAGCTTCTAAACAAATGGTGCGGAGAGGCGCGGGGACAGAAGTAGAGGCCTTGAGCTCTCTGCCAGTAGAAAACGAATGCACGTCCAGCCACAGCTTAGGCCGAGAGCATGTGAAGCAGGCAAGAGAAAAAGCAAAGGAGAGAAGGGGAAAAAAAAGAGGACTAAAATGTATCGGCCGAGGACGAACGGGCCGCAAAAAGGGCCCTTGGCCAACAGCGAGACGCGCGAGAAAGAAGCTGGTTGGAAGGCTTTTGGCAGAGCGACAGAGAGATGGTTGGTGAAGCTGAAGCCGAAGCTGACAGTGGTGGCGAGAGAAGGGTTTTGTCTGTTTCTGCTCGGGTCCGGATCCCACGATATGCAATCAATGGAATAAGCCGTTGGGCGGAGGTCGGGTGACGATGCGCTGGCGGTGGTGGTGGGTTGAGGGTGGTGGTGGCGGGGTTTTGGCGTCTTCTGGGGCCGCTGGCGCCTGCAAGTTGCAGTTGCAGTTGCAGTGCAGTGCAGTGCAGTTCAGTTAGCAGCATGCAGCTACCTACCTAGTACTTACAACTGCAGCTACAGCGCCGCAGCAGCAGCAGCAGCAGAAGCAACAAGGGGGCCACATTTGAACGCGCTAACAAGTTGGTACTCCCCCCTCCTCCCTACATGTTCGAATATTGGTTCGCTGGCCCTACACGGCAACTGTCCGGGGGGTTTCGCCGTGGCGCTGGCACTAGACAAAGCTCGTCGTGCCGGCGATGGGACAGGGATTTTGCAGGTTGGAATTGAGATTGAGACGACCAAAAAGATGCAACCTCCGATGGGTTGCCGGGGTTCCAGCCGGCCCAGGGTCCAAACGCCAGGCTAGCGGATGAGGGTTGCAGCGAGGGCGAGGGCTGTATCTCGCTCCGGACTTGGGTTGTGCGTCTTGATTGGACGCCGCATGGAGGTTTTGCTTCTGCACGACGAGATTTCATCAGAGGGGTGTTGCTCTAACATGTACTATTAGCATGCAGCATGTACAGTAGGCAAGGCGCAAGGGAGAGATGATGATGATGCAGTTGAGCGCTATCAAAGATGCTTGGAGTTGAAACTATAGAGAGAGTACAGAGTACTGCTGCTGCTGCTTCGTAACCAGCAACGACATCAAAGGAAAAGGGCTGTCCTGAATAGGCACAAGAGCTTCGCTAGTTCCAGCAACAAATGTGGATTGGACGCCCGCCACACTGCTCTACTTTGGGGTAGAGCTGAAGATCATTCACACGGAATATCAATTCCATTACATACTACAGCGTATCGATAAATGTCAGTTGTGTCCAAGACGGGCAAGGTAGGTCAAAGTTCTTTGAAGTGTGACATCTTTATTTTTTCCCCTTCCTTCTCCACAGGTTTCTCCTCGCTTACAGATCGATGCTTAATACCTAGCTGAGGACAAAATAGAGTGGGCAGGGGGGACATGTACGGAGTACCTTTTGAACTGAGCCTCGGTCAAGGCGGTGAATTACAAATGACTCGGTCGGGGAGGAAAATATGCCCTCTTCGCTTCTTTGACTGCGGCTCACAAGAAAACATGTCGTCACCATCGGCCGAATTCTCTCTCATCAACCTCATCTTTCGTTTCGCGGTTTGATTGCCTATGACATAATAACACACGCGAGCACCAGCATGCATCTCCTGCGCCTCACCGGTAATGCTAGCAGCTAGCGAGGCCCCATCTCGACGCGATTCTACCGCAATGGCGCCACTATATGCCTATCGGGTTTTTTCTTCCCTTGGCCTTCTTTTTCCGTCGCCAGCCACACATGCGCTGTCGATGAGACGAAAAAGCTCGGGCCCCCGCCAGCGGCTTAAGCTTGGCCTTCGGTTGGCTCTGGCTCGATCCAGCCGCGGAAAAAGAGCTTCGGCCACATGGCGCATTTACTGCATGGCGGCATTGCCTCGCCGAACGGAGACCCCGAATGCGGGTCATCATGGCAGTGCTTCTTCTTCTTCAACTCTCTTTGTGTCATTTGCTTTACCGCGTATCGTCTCTTGTCCTACGTGCTGTTGCGATGCAGCGGCTAATGCTGCAGATGTTCTCTGCCACCCCCGGGTATCCAGTAGCTGTTGTTGTCATTCCATCAATGGTTGTTGATCATGACGACAGGACCAAGAGCAGCAGTTTTGTAGGCCGAGGGGCTGCAGGTCACCACACACACTCACTCACACACACACACACAAGTCATCAATATGGCATAATTAGCACCATTTAATCTATCGATCAGAATATACCCCTACATTTACGCCCTGATAGCGCGCGGCAATTGGCCAAAGCAAGCCTGGCCAACCAACCTTCTCTCGGACTTATCCGCTGGTGCAGGTGTCGGGGCCTAAAAAATCCCCAGATGCACCGCTCTCTCTTGTGATACACACGTCGCCTGTGACATGCAGTGAGGCTCATCCGATGCTAGCCAGCAAAAAGCACGACATACTACTACTGATCGGAACCTTGGCTGACCAGTAATACTCTAGCGAGAGAACGTACGTGATCCCGAAGGAAGGGAGGGAGAAAATATTGAAGAGATTTTCAATTTTTGGCTGCCCTCCAGCTGTCACTTAAACCGCCATCAAAGGCGGGATGCAAGGTTCCAAAAAGAGCTGAGGCCCGCGGCGCACCGGCCAATCATGTCACCCAGACGCTTCCCATCTGGGGGAGCTTAAGCCACAAAGAGCCAGGGTCGTCTCTTCTCTAACTCGAAGGGATGGAGAAAAAGCCCTTTGGCCTCTAGAGGTCGCCGATCGCTTGACGGGCTCGACACTGGCGCGCCTGTCCAGCTGGAACGGGCTGATAGTCTTGAGTCCTACGGCTCAGGTCGATTGGCCACAGCCCATTTTAGGGCAAGGAGCGCGAGACATCAACTCGCTCGGCTCCGAAAACGGGGTTAACAAAGGACGGATTGCTCCGTGAGTTGGTTACCTAGGATGGCAATCTACGGGAGGCGGACTCGCAGATCACTTGCGCAGATTCCTGGGGAGAGCCCCGGTTGGTCAAGTGTTTGCAAGAAACTGATCAACCTGCGCCGGCAGATGGCTTGAGGGGGGACTGGAGAAATCCGTGTAAGTGGAGTGGCTCGAAGAAAAAAGAGGCAGCCCAAGGGAAAAGAGCCTCCGGCTTCAGCTTCAAAGTAGTGCCATTGTCTCTTAATATAAAACAGCTCAGCCCAATTCATGTCATCTCCACACCTGATGGCTTTTCGAGCTGAGGAGACGGAATGAGGGAGAAAAGAAAACGTAAAGCTCTATAGAAACTTTCATGACCCTACGATAACGTGTCTCAATACTATCCGTAGGTCCAAGTAGGTCGATAGATAGGTAGTCACCATATTATCTAACAGTTATCTATCATCCAACCCAGTCGTGAAGTTTGTTTCTCCTTCCAAAGCATACGAATGCTACTACCTACCCTACTAGATTGTAACAACTATTAACGCTGTGAATTGAAAAGTTCAATGCGTCCATCCGACTAGAATCCATTCCCATCTATCGAAGCTTCTTTTCGAATACTCTGTCAACCACAGGCCCGCTCAGCAGCGGCGCTAGGGCGGGATAATCCTCCGCAAAGTCACCCAGCTTCACCAACTTGAATCCCAGCCGCTCATACCACGCCTGCATCCTCGTTTTGAGCGGATGGGCATATGTCGTCGGCACCAAAATGTCCAGCCCGAGCGTGTCGCAGCCCAGTGACAGGCAATAGGCCTCGACAAACTTGAAAATCTCGCGGCCCAGCCCGAGCCCCTGGTGCGTCTTGTCCAGAGCCAGCATGCCCAGGGTGCACATGGAATCCGAGATCTTTTTGACATACACGCATCCTACTAGCTGTCCCTTTTTCAGAGCTCCTTTCCCTTCAGATGGTGAAGACGGAGAGGTGAGGTAGGCAAGTGCCAGTTGACCTTTGCGAATGAAGTCTGCAACTTCGGCGTCAGAAGTGCGCAGAAAGCCATCGTTCCAGATGCCAGCTTCTGCCTCGACGAAAACGATATTGACGAGGCTTGTTATGGCAGAAATCTCAGCGAGATCATCAGCTGTTGCGATTGGGGGGAACTCAATGATGAGGCGAGGCGTGCTTGGAGTGACCTCTCTCTCGTTGGCAACGACTGAAGGGCTCATGACTGTCGATGCTGTTGGAGATGCATTAGCTAGTTGCGATTCTCTTTCTCTTTTTCCCTTTTCCTCAAGGTCAGTCGTTCAATAAATGATGCAAATATATAAAATATTGAGCATGGAAAATGTGCTTTCTCCGCCTTCACGACGATCTATGGCTCTAGCTAGCGCTGCCCTGAGAAATTCCGATGTAAGGGGCGCGATATTCCGGCTGGTGCGTCCATAGTTAGTACGAAATAAAGTGGTACAAAGGCTAGAGTAGTACAAGGAGAGAAGGTTGATGGGGATGAAGCCAAGCCTCAAGATGCACTGCTCACGCCAATCTTGGTCCGATGGATAAAACATGAGGAAAGTGGCATGTAGGGTAGAGGCAAAAAGACACGGCTCTCTGTTGCATCGCCATCATCGTGCTTGTACTCCATAGCCATCAGTTCATGTGCATGATAGTACTCGTCATTCATGCAGGCACGTGAAAAACTTAGCATAGCCTAGTAATGAGAATAGACGATGAATAGAAAAGGAAATATATAGAAGCATGTACGAATTGATTAATTGATGAATGTATCAAATTATCTCAGCCTCGAGCTTTTTTCCCTTCTTTCGACCTTCCAAAGTCTCGTTGCGCAACTACTTTTGACGTTGGGAGCGTTGGCAGATGCCTGATAGGGCAGTAGATTGCCGCTAAATAACAGGCACCCGCTCCTCCCCTTTCACTCTCTCATAGCACTCTCTTACGCTCTCATACTCTGATGCTCACGTTCACTTCTCCTTCTCTCAACGTCAATCATTTATCCCAACTCCATCAAAATCCAATCTCTGCTAATCTGTCCATCTAGCGTTGCGTCAATTCTGCCGTTTGCTTTCACGCTAATTTCTCTCTTTTGTCTCTTCAAGCTTGTTCCTGACTTTAGTCCATCATGCCACTCGCAGCTGGTCAGGCACCGGCCCGCCCAGTGGCCAATCCCATCTCATTCTCTGGCCCCTCCAACAACAGCCGCGCAAAGCCAATTCAACAGTCTGAAGAATACTCTCAGCAACTCCAAGCCTTGATTCATTCTCATTCTGAACTACAAAGATCCGGCTATGTCCTTCACCAGCTCTCTGGGCCGAATCTGGACCGCAAGAGGAGGTGCTTCCAATGCGGGCGCCGTAAGTATTTGCATGGTTTCCGGCATCTCCAAACTAGATGATGGACGTGCTGACCACATTGCCCCAAGACCTGCCTCAACATTTCAAAAAGCTCGGGTGGATGAAAAAGACACCTGTCCAGGGTGAAAAGGATGACTTGGGTGAAGGCGGCATAGATGCTTCCCAAGGGGGACCATCCAAAACAGCAAAACAGCCAGTTTTACACTGCATGTACCATCCCGGAAGAATCTTTCAAAGGGTTTGTTTACTTCTCTCCCCGATTCTTATCCGTTAAAAAGAAGAGAGACAGCCAAGCTCACATCTGTTGGCCTAGAAATGGACGTGCTGTAACGGCATCGCCTCTTCGCCTCCCTGTCAGGGTAAGCAAGATCATACACCAAAAATCTATGCTTCTGGCGAGCTGGAAACCGAATGGCGTTTTTACCACACTCCTCCCTTTGGATCCAGTGGTCAGCCCGCAGTCGCCGTTGTCATCGACTGTGAAATGGGGACAGCTTCAACGGGAGAATCCGAACTAATTCGCGTTTCCGCCGTGGACTACTTCTCAGGTGCAGTCCTTCTCGATAGCCTTGTGTATCCGGATGTTAAGATGCTCCATTACAATACGAGATACTCGGGAGTCACCAGACAAGGTATGGAGAACGCACGACGTATGCGATCTTGCATATTTGGCCGCGCCAGTGCCAGAAAGGCTCTCTGGAGCTTCATCGGCCCCAATACCATAATTATTGGTCACAGCGTCAACTCTGATCTTACGTCTTTGCGCTGGATTCACCCAGTAGTTATCGACACACTTATCGTCGAAAAGAGAAACAGGCCGCCAGAGGAGGACCAGAGGGACAAAGGGGACAAGGAAAACAAGGAGGACAAGGCTGAAGGAAAGGATAAACAACCGACAAAAAGCCCCCAGGACCCTGTCAGCGGCCCACAGCTCAAACACAGCAATGAAAACAGCCAGGGAGAAGGCGTCGAGAAACGCCCCGCAAAGCCAAGAGAAAGAGGAGGGCTGTCGCTCAAGGCACTTGCCAAAGAGAGACTCGCGCGAGAGATTCAAGTCGGTGGCAGAGGGCACGACAGCGTAGAGGACTCAATTGCAACGAGGGATATTCTGCATTGGAACATCCTCAAGCTTCTTGAGGACCAAGTGCAGCAAGCAGAAGCCGCATAGGGGCGGCATAGCGTAGCAAGTTTCTAGTTTTTGTGTCACAAGAGCATTAGCGAGGCAGCGAGGTAGCCATGCCACTTGGCAATTTCTACAAGAAATAGAACATAAATTATAGTAGCATTTCCATGACGTAGATATACGCTCCCTCAAACCAATTTTGGTCATGGAGTTGTAAAATTGAAGCTTGTCAATGTTATGACGTTCCTATATGACAAAACTTATACTCCTTCGTAGACTAGCTGACCGGGATCAATCTAGGCCGTTTTGATCATATAGCTATTATACAATACTTGCTCTCATCTTTTATTTTAAAAGCCCAATGATGTATATATATATAAGTACCTAGAAAATAGTTAGTTGCTTCCGGGTACTCTCTAGGGCACGTGGAATCGCGGCTATAGCCGCAGGTTCGATCCTTCGATCCTACCCCCGCTTTCGTAAGGCTGCCAATGTAAGAAGGTCACATATCATCGTACCCTGGTAAGTCAGGCATCCTTTCTACTTCTCTTCACCCCATTATCCCTGCAATCGCGATTGTACCGATATTTCTCGCTACTGTGAGTATAGAGTGTTCATAGCTGTGGCGCCGTCTACGGATATGTTTCATCCGGCGGCGTTATAACTCCGCCGCTCAATTATACGACCAGCTTGCCAAGTTAGAGGCATATCATAAGCCGTACAAAATAAGGCTCGTCAATACATAAGACACTATACTACTCTTTCTGATGAGTCGTTTCATTAAGGAAACTCCCGAATGGGATAGCGATGATGATGATGGAGAATCTAAAACTCTAGGGAAGGCTAATTATGCAATGGGTAAATTTCATCAAGATGTCCTTTCAGAGAAAAGAATGGGGGACCAAATAGCAAGATTCCTGGATTGGCATCGAAATACAAAGTCTCAATCTCCTTTAACACCTCCTCGTGAAAGACGACGACCAGACGGGGGAATTAGAATATCATGCACACAATGCCGGCTGTCAAAGATGCGGGTAGGCTGATTACATCCTCCCAAGTATGAGCAAATGCATTGTGCCAGCTAACCTAGTGCCGATAGTGTGATGTCGACCCTAAGGACCCAAATGGAGCTTGTAATGGATGCAAAAACTTAGGGAAGACGTGGAGGGATACACACTCTGGGCTGCAATGCGACCGTGAGGGCGCGTTCCGGACTGATGGGTTCGAAGTCATCACTGCTCGCAAGGAGTCACAGCAAGTCAGCAGCACACAAGCCACAAAGGATGCCGCAAGTGTCACTGAAGTTGTACCTCCAATGGGCTCTAGAAGCGCATCTAGAATACGAGGTGGTCGTAGATTATGGCAGATTTCTCCTCTACAATCCAGTGCGTTTCAAGGTATCGAAGATGCTACAGGGCTAGAATCCGACGACACGGAAACAGAACATTCTGACGCGTTGAACATCTCATCAATCCATCGCAAAATCTATATAGAAGATTTTGCAGATGGTCTATTCGATCAAGTTAATCGCCCACAACTGGATAGAAATGCTCGAGAAAGGATTTACGAGGCTCTTCCAGGTATCCTCAAAGCATTCGTCCTTAAGATGGGCCAGCACGTACCAAATCAGAAGTATGGCGATGCTATTTTTTTAATATACAAGTACCGCAAGTGAGTTTTCCACAGAGCAGAGTGGTATTTGATTTGTAGTCATATGCTAAGTCGAATCACAGCCAAATTGCAGCAGCTTTCCGGGACAAGCATTCCGAACGGGAGAGTGGACATAAAAGTACTCAGGATTCCGAACAGGAGAATGAACATAAAAGAGCTCAGGACGAACAGTTTCCTACTCCCAGAAGCATGCCTCTAGACGATCGCCTAAATTTTTGGTTTAAAAAGCTAGATCTTGAACAAGATCCACCTAAAGATACCCTTGAAGATCATGGCGAATCGTCACAAACATATAATGCAGTCAGTGATGATCGGAGGAGCACAAGCCCTAGAGAAGGGGAACAAGAAGATACCCGCGAAACCACCAATCCTTTGTTAACCATTTACCGACATTTCATCTTGAATTCAGAGGCATATGAATGGCTCATCAGACGCTTACACAGAGAAGCGCACTCGACTTTTGTAGAGAGGAATATTATGGATGCTATTGGGCATGAGATCACAGAATGTCTGCAGCGTTCTCGGAAACTCAGAAGAAAGGAACCTCCTGCTGTTTGCAAGACCATATTCGAAGTTGATTGGGATATTTTCACATTTCTAAAGAAGCAGCAGTACTCTGATAAGCCATCCGAGGCGATTGAGAGAGCCCTTACACTGACTGGATCTTATCAGGACGCACAAGTTGTGACATGCCTACAATACGTCAATCAGATATGGCCGCTAACTGGAGGTCCGATCATGCAACTGATAAAGGAGGTGATTCGCGGCAAATACGGCTATCGATATACACGTAAGCCTAAGATAATCATGCCAACTCCTAGGCTAATATTTCTTTAGGCACTTTGCCTGATAAAACGAAGCTGAGTGCGTGGATAAACGGACCAAAGTTCATGGTAGAGGCTCAAGGAGTTGTGGTCTATCTTGCAGAAGTTGGAGAACAGCTTGCTTGGTTAGGTGCCGCGCTTCGAGTTAACCCCCGCGATGGAGAACCTATTTGCTGCAGCCCATGTATTACTGCCTTCCGCAAGAAGATGTCACTTCATTATAGTGATTCTTTGTCATTGTTACCAGATGTTATGTACAGCATAGGATTTACAGACGATACCCAGCAACCTTGCAGCTCATTGAATGGTCAATGCTGGCACAATTTGTTCATGAACCCGGTTATTGTTAAAGGTTACCCAATTCCTTCAAGAACTGGGCTGGGTGCTGGAACTGAAATCCCACTCAACATCATGCTGGGCCTGGCTCGAACGCAACGAGTGGACCACTTTAATGGGAAAGCTTTTATCAAGGGTTTTTCCACCATGTTAGTCCCGACAAAGCGAAGTGGAGATACAATCTTGTGGCACCTGATTTACAATAAAGATGGCAATCGTATATCTTACCTAGATGATACTATATCTATCACGGAACACGTCACTCTGGCTGAAATGGAACAGTCTCGGCATGTAGTTGGTTGGTGCACAGAAGCTAAATACTATGCTGGTAGGAAAACCTCAGACTCATTGAGGAACACTGCTAATAATGCCTACTCTCAAATAGGTTCAGCACTGGCCAATTATAATATTGGCAACTCGAAACTCCTCAGGCCACACAATGGTTGCAGCCTTGCCAACACTACTGTGACTCTAGGAAAATTTATAACCGGAGGCTCCGCATTCAGCCTTGGTGTCAAGGATACACCAATTCATATTTCTCGGAATGGTTATATTCCCAGACTCCAGTGGATCGCTACGAAGCTTGTGTTGTTTTGGGACGAGGGCGATAAGCGCGGCTGGCTTGTCAACGGTATAAGTGCCTTGCTACATCTAGTAAGGGCATCCATAATGCACAATAGGACAGACAAGTTCAGGGCCGCTTTTATATTCAATGATGAGGACTTGCAAGAGCCGCCAAATCCTTTTACAGCCGATTCAGCCATTGACGTGCTCATTAATCCGGAAAATTTAGCACTGAAATTATACCGTGAGAAAGACGGGTTTCTCTTATTCGAGAGCAGAGTTGAGCTTTTCTATAATCTTCTAGAAAAGCTCATCGATCACCAAGCAGAAGTCATCAGGGCCTATAGCACGACTCCTCAACCACGACGACATCTTGAAGGCTGGGACTTCAACGACCTAGCCAAGAGCTTCGATCCTCTTTACCCCCGCGTGGCTACTCTAGAGGCGATTGGCAAAAGCTGGGTCGATTTTGTCCGATCCACAGGTGCAGTCACTATTTTCGGACAAGGGTTTGGTGAACTCATCGCGCCGTCTAGTCCGAGTGTCTGCCAATATTGGGCGACGGTGCCGAAACATAATTACTATATTGCAGCTTGTCTTTCCGATCTAAGCCAAATTTTAAAGAACAACGATTGCTACAATGATAGCCACGTTAGAGTTAGCGAGGATATCATATGGCACACGCCAACAACCCTCTTTGGACCGTGTCAATGCAATAGGATGCTTGGCTGGAGCCATTGCGAACCGGTACAAACACTACTCCCCTCCACGATGTCGAGATATCTACTTCCTAGGGAGATTCCAATACCCTTAGAAAGTTCCGATGCAGTTATTTTTGGACATAACTCTAGTTTTCCGTGGATTTACGGAGATGTCGGTCCTCCAAAAGAGGGGGTATTGCCACCTTCCAAGGAGCCTGATGGCGATTCCTATCAAGATAGCGGAATTGGATCCAGTATCGGATCACCGCGATCAATGATGTCTCGGTCAACTACACAACAATCATTTCTCCCCATAGATAAGAGTGACACCGCGATAGCGTCGCCGGGGCACATATCGTCAATAAATGAAAAGAATATCTACAGTCGAGAGAAATATACGGTTGGCATACTCTGTGCACTGCCTAAAGAGCTCCTGGCGGTACGATCACTTTTTGATAAAAATCATGATGGGCATAGGAATGTACGAGGAGACAGCAACCACTATGCGTTGGGTGAGATAAAGAGCCACATGGTTGTTGCGACTTGCCTTCCAGCAGGAGAATATGGTACGACTCCAGCTACTGCATCTGTCTCGAATATGAGTAGAAGTTTCCCAAACATCAGGTTCTGTCTATTGGTTGGCATAGGGGGCGGTGCTCCGTCAGAAGAGAACGATATCCGGCTTGGGGACGTAGTTGTGAGTCTACCGACGGCCACATTCCCAGGCGTGATTCAATACGACCGTGGAAAGGAAAAAGAGAATAATGACTTCGAATTGACCGGGGTCCTACAGCCTCCTCCTCAGGAGCTTAGAACTGCTATCAGTTCCCTCAGATCAGATCCTAGCATTCCTCCTAACATACTCGAGCAGTACCTCAAGGATATTTCAGAGCGCGTGCAGAACTCATCGAAGCAAAAATACAAACACCCAGGGCAAAGGAACGATCAACTCTTCAAAATTATGTGTCCCAAATGCCAGGAGCACGAGGAATGCACAGACCGCGATATTCACGTGCAGAGGAGAAACCCTCGATTGACGGACAATCCAGAAATCCACTATGGCCTCATAGCTTCTGGAAATCGGGTTATGAAAGATGCCCAGACCCGGGACCGATGGGCCCGGAAATACGCCGTTTTGTGCTTCGAGATGGAGGCAGCGGGTATCATGAACACGTTCCCCTGTCTTGTCATCCGAGGCATCTGCGATTACGCAGATTCATTCAAGAACGATTTGTGGCAAGAGTACGCGGCTGCCACGGCGGCCGCTTACGCGAAGTTGCTCTTGAGCGTCGTCGCCGGATCTGACGATTGCGATACGCCTCTATTAGCGACAAAGCGAAGTATAGCCCCAGAGTACGAGGCTTCAGAAGAGCCACCTAGTAGGCGGATAAGATACGTGTAATAAGGCTTGGAGTCAAGCGGCATGTAATCATGGGTTCCAGCAATCCGTTTGCCACTATATGGTGAATAAGGAGGGTCAAGGCGTATATGGATCAAGCGCTGATAGCATAGCGGCCGGCACTTCAGATACTTGGGGCCATTCCCACAAGGACCTGGTCACAGCAATGGTTGTTGGGCGCGCCAAATGTTGGCCCTCAACACCAACAAGCTCACCGACACAGCAATATTTCTAGAGGCCAGTTGGCTTTCTTGCACTTGTGGATCGAAAATTTGTTCATCATGCCTCCGATTCATCGGTTTACAGACACTAGTACAGCCGAGAACACTTGAGAGAACGCTCCTTGGCGACGAAGCCGTCTCTATCTCCTTCATCTAGCAGTACATCTCACGCCAGAGGCCGTTCTGCTGTATTATTCATTGGGAACTATTCCAAGTGATGCCTACGGAACCATTGAAAGAAGATGGTTGCTTTGCCATTACATTTGAAAGAAAGTATTATCACTGTGGAAATTCTTTTATCAAAGGAAGCTTACGACCGCGAGAATTTCGCACCAGCTGGCAAGGCGTCCACATCCCGCGTATGGGGATGGAGCGTCTCATGAACGAAGCTGAATCATTGCTCTTCATTCGAGAGCACACAGATATTCCCGTTCCGACCGTATACTGCCACTTCGAAGACGACGGGGCGTATTACTTGGTTACGGAATATATTCAAGGAGAGAGTATGTCCGATCTTGAGGAGTCTCAGAAAGCCATCGTCCGTGAAGAGCTCAAGAAGCACCTCGAAACACTCAAGACGATAAATTCCAACCGGATCGGGGGTCCGGGAGGCATTGTCATTCCGCCATATCGAATCCAAGCTCGGACGAAGCAGGATAGCTGGACATTGCAACCATCAGCCTCGGCCGAGTACGTCTTTTGTCACAACGACCTATCACAACAGAATATTGTGATAAATCCCGATACGCTGAAAATCAATGCGATTATCGACTGGGAATACGCTGGCTTCTTTCCGGCTCGCTTCGAATTTCCATTCTACAAGCGGCTTGGCCCTTCAATCGCTATTGACGACGAAGAAGATGACTCTGTTGAGATTTTACAATTTCTCCAGTCCAAAGAAGAGAAGAGCGTCGAGTGATGCTCCCTTGATCAACTAGCATATACTGATCTTGCACCTCAACCCATCACATATGAACATAGGTAGTAGAGAATTCGGGATTCCGTCAAGCTCTCTTGTTGGATTCAAAGACTTCCATTTTCGGCACCCTAGAATTCCGTTTTTGGAGAATGAACTTTAGCACCGTATCGTCATATTACCTATCACTGAAACATTATAAAGAGTTCCCTTCGACCTTTTGCTCACCGACATTGGTAGATTTTTTTTCTTTCTTGCTTTTTTACATACACTATTTCTATAGAGCATGCCTAAATATTTAGAGAATAATATTCTTTCTGCAATACAAGATGCCGAAAGCGACATATCTTAAAGAAAAGCTCAATAAATTCCCAGATTAACGCTTCAAGACTGTTAAACAGCAGCGTTATACGAAATGAGGTAAATGAAGATAACTAGCGCTTTCTGAGCAGCAGGAATACCACCTTGTGCAGTAGATTCTACACCAGGAAGCCCTGGGCGTTCTACCAACACACTATTAAGTTGGAGAGTTCGCCGCCTAAGTTGTGTTAGAAATGGGTGCTGTAGAGAAGAGTGAAGCAGTACAAGAAGGCTGCCACGCTGACTAGTAGCTGGTGAGTCGCAGCTATATAGTACCTAGAGAAGGACTGCATTCCCTAAACTTCTGAAGATAAAAGGAAACAACTCTCCCTTTTATATAAGCAAAGTCTCACTAGAGACCCGCAGGGCCCAAACCTCTTCCGCTGCCGGTTCGCCAGACCTTGTGGCCTGTTCCACTTTGACCTTTGAAAAGTTATTGGAGCTCCACTCGGAAAAGGCTGGATAAAAGGCTTTTTACAACAAAATCCAAAAATCAAGACTGTTAAGGGCAACCCTATTAATTCTTGCTGCATTAATAGAGCTAATGACTACAAAGGACTCTTTAATATCTTAACTATCTTTAAGATATAAGAGATCTTAGAAAACTCTGACATCTCCGATAATTCTGACAACTCCCTTGACAACTCCGACAACTCGGACGTAGTATTATGATGTTAAAGGAAGGTGTACCCCATTGATGTGAGGAATTCCGCAATAACAGTCCTTTGTGAGTGGGGAGGTAACTTAGTACATCAGCCTTAATGCGCGTATGATGTCCCCTGGTAAGTAACACGACGAATAAAACAAACGCAACGAATATGAATTAAAGTAAGCAGATCAAGGCCGAGCGTAAACAATTATTCTATCTGTTATTAAAGCATTCATCTATATTTATGAAGGATTTGCCCTTTTGACACTGATCCTCCGCCCTGAATACCTCCTCCTGTAACGAAGCTACCAATTCGAACGCGTCTAGGCAAAAGATTTGGGCGATTGATTCGGTTCTAGCAATCAATCTGGTAGCCCAACTAGTTATAAGGATCAACTTTGTTACAAGGGATCGGATCGTAACACCTCCTCTTTGTTAAAAACGCCCGCAAGACTCCGCTGTCAGGTCGCTTAGCAGTCGGCTGCTACTCTCCCGATGATGATTGAGTCGTGTAAGTTTTCTATTGAGTTGACAGTGCCGGGGAAAAGTGGAACTCGCTTATGCCAGGCAAGGTCAGACTACTTACCTACCTAATCTTACCTACCTAATCTTACCTACCTCATCTTACCTACATAATCTGAGTAAATCGAATGATTGGCTGTTAAACCGTTGCCAAAGATACAAGACATTTTATAGAATGTTTAAGGAGTTGGCTTTAAGTTTCTATCCAACTTGGAGAACTATAAAAGCTATCCACAACTCTTCACAACGATTTACAGCAACTCTTTACATTTACCTATAATAATACTACTAAACCTGGAGTCATCCTTTAACTACCTTGAAAAAACATACAACTTTCACCATGCGTTTTACACAAGATTTTATTCCTACTATCCTAGCCCTAGCCTTATCTATAACACATGCTGAGGCCGGTGTTGCAGTTGGGACTGCCGCGGGTTACAACGGTACGTTCTTAACGGTCCCCTATTCATATGCAGATTCCGCCATTGCCGTAAAAAACTAACATTTCCCACTGCCTATTAGTAATGTGGCCCGATGGTAACGACTTCCGCCGCTGGACCGCAATCAACAACGTAGGGCAGAACCCGTGCGGCATAAGTCGTAATCTCGATAACGGGTACAGTTATATACTGCAGGGCTGCGGTGGCAATCTGTGGCTGGACAATGGGGATGGCTCCTTCAATAGCAACTGTTGGTCTGCGCCAGCTGACCTCGGCTCCGGAGTGCACCGACAATACATCTGCTCCTAGATGTCTTTCTGACGAGGGCATTAAGCCCGCGGACGGGATCTCAGGTCAGCGGACTCCATTGATCAAGCCGGGCTGAAGCCAGCTTGATAAGTTATATAAGGGGATTACTCCCTCGTTAGATAGAAAGTATCGGACAAATTGTTCCTATTAAAATGACCCCTAGCTGTGATTGGGGCCTTGTTCCACCGGCTGTTGTATGTGATCACTTTTTGCTTCTTTCAGTAATAATGAAGAGATTCAGATCCGTAGCAGAATAAAATAGCAGTAGTGTGGTTACTGAGACTGCTTGATAGCCTGTTGTATAGATACTAACCTTTATAGGATGGTAACATTCTCACCACTTTGATATAAATAGCCGACCTTTGAACCAATTAATTGGGATAACTAGGTCCCAATGACCAAGAGTAGGGATGTTCTTGTTCTGTAATACTCTACAAGGCTAGATGCCGTGGGCAACAAAATCGGCCTCTGCAACCTCCGCGTGGTGTTGCCAGAGAATCTGATCGAAACTACCAAGTTTGATCAGAGCCAATACAGAGACGTGTGAGTAATTACTACTAGGTAGTAGTTATTATATACTTAGGTACCTAGTGGAGATTAATACAACTACAAGCTTTGTGGCTATATCTTAATTTGTGCACTATATATATGACAGGTCATATACTACGTATTAAACTATAATTAAGCGTATAGCTAGATTATGGGTTAATATAAAATAGAGACCTGTAGAACCCAATATCAATAAGATTCCACTAATTTCCCTAAAGTTCATGTATACTTGCCTGGGTATATGTTGTATAAATTAAGTACCTAGGCACCTAGATATTGGTTTATTTACAGTACTTGTCCCGACTGTCATGATTTTCATGACCGATTCTAACCTTGCATTACATGCAGGCCAACAGATGCTTTCATCATCGAACCTTGATTAATGTAATATAGCAGCATAGCTCCACAGTTTATACACCCTCGCCTTTCTTCCACTCACTTTCTATGACAATTAGTAGCAATCTTGCATATCAATCAACCAACTAAAACTATAGCTATAAATATCACGCTGACGACCTCCTGAACCCGGTGCTCTGCTGATGTCTGGTGGCATCAAACTTGGCAATACGGCTCCAAGTTCAAACGCTAGTTAGAGATTTTTTCTCTCAACCCCTCCCGTTTGCCTGTTTATTACGCTTTATATACCGAAAACCAAGAATTTACCTGACGAATAAAGAAGAATACCGAATTCAATTATTATACTCTTAAGCAAGAAGGATCGTGGATACCACGAGTGAGCTCACCAGCAAACGTGATCTAGCCGCCCAAGACGCTACGATTCTACTCCGCTTCTCATCATATCGTCTGTGATAAAAAGGTGGCTGTCGATGCTTCACTAAGAGTGCAGTGGCCTCAGCGCGGGACATAGTCGACTTTCTGAAATCGCGAACAGTAAAGCACTTACAAAGCTTGACGTCGACCAACGGCAAACCATCATCTCGTTCTACGAACGGCGGGCGGACGTCGAGGGAGAACCTCTGACACCACAGGTACAACGAGCACGCCGTTCGAGAGCGTCAGAACTTCAACGAACGCGTTATCCCACCAACCGGACCCAAGACGCATCCAAAGTGGACAGCCTCTTCACCCCGCGCTAATCCCCCTCCCTCTCGCACATCTTGGACCAGTCTTTTTAACCTTGGCGACAACGCAGTCATTACGCAGTCATCACGCCCAGGTTGGGAAAGCCATACAACCCAGCATTCACACAATTTGGTGCATCCCTACCTGAGCTGCCATAGAATCGGTTATTAGAAACCTCGTGGCGCCCGCAGGGGGTTGTATTGGCAATACGTACAAAGTGTCATCAGGATTTCCCCAATTTGGGAACTTCCCAACTGAGATAAGGCATCAAATTTGGAGATATGCCTTACAGCCAATCAACCCAATCAGCCCAACCAGCCCTAGGGCTCATTTCTTCTCAGTGACCAACTATAAAAAAGATGGCGACATGTTGAAAAAGCTCAGAGTGCAGTGCCATCTGGGCTCTGATTGCGAAATCAAGCATGGCTGGGTATATTGCCTCGCTGCACCAAAATTTGGCAGCAGCTATTCGTGGACCAGCAACAACCCATCAGCATATCTCTGGGATTTTGGCATGTGGAGTGCATGTCATGAGTCAAGGGAAATCTTCGAAAAGCATTATCAATTAGAATACTGGGCAGCGAAGCTCCGTCAAGGCCGACCGCTCGACAATGCTGATCACCCCGTTGACACCTGCGTGCCATTTATTTACCCACGCACTGGTGGAGGTTGGTGCTTCCCTATGTATCCAAACCGAGATCTCGGTTGCCTACAGCCCCTTAACGCAAACACTGTCGGCTTTTATAGAGATGATGAATTCTTTATGGAAAACTTCTGCATGGTCGAATGGGACCGGGGGCTGCGTGGTTTTGTCAATTTGGCACTCGAATACAATTCTAGCTGGTACGAGGGTCTGGAGCAGATTTGTGATCCATTTAATCTCTTTAGAGAGATGAGTCCGAGAGGTTTTTTCATCCGCGCCCTGGTCTATATGGTTGAGGATGATTCCGTATATTGCCCTCAAACGCTGTGGCTCATCGACTACAATCTGAAGCGAGACAAATATGGGAGTGATCGTGTTGCATCAAGAAAAAGCAAGGTGTTTAACGGGAGTGATAAAAAGTTTGTTCAGGTTGACCTGAAGTCACACGACTATTCGAACACCCAAAGTCGTTCAGCACTCGACTTCATAGCTGAACTCGAATTGCTATTCGGCGGTATTAATCCCACACACTCTTGTTTGCGACATTCGGGAATTCATATTGGATGCAACGGGTGTGATGAGGGTGGATGGGGTAGATCCTACATTGGGCACCATGTTCAGGTTCTAGCATGCGAGAACGCCGAGTAACTCGTATGGATTAACAAAACATACTGTCGAATGAGGAGCCTGAGAAGGTGTTGATAGTATTGTCGCTGGGTGTCTTTGCACAAGATTGAATCGGGGCATAAACAAGCATGTGTATAATGCTGCCTTCTATAAATAAACGTAAGATAATATTAATAAAGATGTTATTTATATAATAAAGCAATAATATTTTATAAAGACAATATATGATAGTAATTATAAAGTGAAAATATATAAATAAATAATATATAATACATACTTTATTAAAAAAAATATTATAAAGAAATGCACACCATCAATCCTATCTTCAAGCTATACCACAGATTCATTGAAAGAAGGGAATCGCTTCCATGATCCTTTGGGACTATAGACGGAGCCATCATCCAACTACTTGTCGATGACGATGCTAAAGCTTGGTTAGAGAACACTTACAGCCAACTGCCGCTATCATGGGCGGCAGAGAATGGGCATGAGACTTCAGACTAGTCTAGTGTAGGTAAGTCCGTATCCACTCCTACTCACAAAGAGTTGAATTTTAAAGCAGCCTAGTAATTATTTTGTTCTTCTTACCGTTACCGTAAGGATACGGATAAAAACTTTCCCATCCTCTTGCAAGCCTCTCAGCTTGCTTGCTATCACCGATATGGCTACCTACAACAGGGTTAAACCATTCGCAAGATCGGCGAAAATATTATATACTCAGGCTACGCAACCAATGCGCTGTCTACATGGAATCTAGATCCACTCTCTTCTACATCCGTACATTGAACTCCCCTCCCCTTGGTGCCCACAACGTCTTTGGATAAAAGTCAGACATTGTGGCAACTACGAAAGGGAGTCCGTCGTCAGTAAGAATAAAACATGACCCGAGCATTTCCTTCTTGGGTACTACCGACTGGGACTTCCACCATATACGACCGTCCTTCCTTCGCACCACCAAATTGCTGTCTCTACCAAATTCAAGATATCCTTGGGGATCTGGCATGGTGTCTCCTGAACCTTGAGTGACCTGCCATTCTATCTTTCCTGACTTTGTGTCTGTCAGTTGGAGGAAGCCCGTCTCGTTCGATATCTCGAACCGCCAGCGCAAGTTTGCAGACATGACTGGTACGCCTGCAGGAATGGGCTCGTCTTTTTTGTCGAGACAACGGGTGATACCCATGTCTTCGGCTCGACCTATGACGAAGTGTAAAGTGCGGTTAGCTGGGCCTGAATTCGGCTCGTAAGCGTCATATCTGTAGATGTGACGGCCTTCAAGGCCAGCCCACGAATTGCTTCCCTTGGAGATGCTGGTCTTGCACTGAAGTTTTACTGGAAGGCCGCCGATGGGAATAATCTTCCAGGTAGCATCCGACTCTGCATAGATGCAACTGTGGTGCTCGTTTTTACAACAAAGGCGCTTCGATTCGCTTCTTAACTTGTATGACCGTAATATGAAACTGTACTCGGCATTGGCGTCAAAGTTGTCTGCCGAGATCTTTTGAGCAAGCTCCGCTGTCCAAAGGTGGTGCTGGTCCGAGTAACTTGCGCCGTAAGAGTCGCCCGTACTGGGCTTAAATCCATGCCTAAGCCTCATCCTAGCAGACCAAAACTGTATTACTACCGGCTCGTTTGGGTTTGCAAATACCCGTCGTGCGAAGGAATCTAGGTGTTCACCAACAACGGTGGGGTAATAATCTCCCTGGAAGTTGATGTTGTCCCAGATCCTCTGGATGTTGTCGTCTGCGTCCTGAAAGGGAACGTCGGGGTCGACTGATGCCCACATCATCAAGGTAATTCCTCTAACTTGGACCGCAAGATAGTTGGCAAGGAAAGCTTTGAGTTTGATCGATTGCGCGATGACATCGGCATCCTGTCGCAAAGTCTGCCTGTGCGCCTGTATCAGGAGGTTTTGGTCCCCCATGACGAGGCCAGAATGTATCTTTTTCAAGTCGGCGTAGACGCCCGAGACCGACGCAATTTGCATTCCGAGGTCTTTAAGTCTGGCCCTATATGAGCCCGGGACTTTCTCGGGTTTCTCAAATCGTAGCAGCGCTTTAAGCGCAGATGTGTACATTTCATAAGTGCCGTTAATCCTGTCCACGGCCTGTTGGATGAGTTCGAGTTTGATGCCGAAGAAGCTGTCGTCCATACTATTCTGAAGATGGGTGATGTTCGCATCCAACTCGTTAAACCTCACAAAGATTCCTTGCAGCTGCTCTCTAAGTGCTGCTATCTCCTTTGAGTGTTTCTCTGCGCCTTGCTGAATCTTGTCCAACATCTTCTTCGACGAGTTAAATGCATCCCCCGTAATACTATTTAGAACAGCCACAGCTAATTCCTTGCCGACCGCCTTCAAGGCGGCTGTGAGTATCAACTTCCCAATAGCAGTCGCCATCCTGATTGAGCAGGGAGTGGGAGCGGGCAAATGTTGGCGGATCTGACAATACCTACGACAACAACATGAAGAAAGATGAAGAAGAGGACGAAGAGGACAAGCGACACATTAATAAGTTCAATTATACTACATCTAGGTATTTTCTCTCTCTCTCTTTTTTTGCGCATAATAATAGCAATAATATTGACTCCCATCAACTCTAGGATACCTCGATAGTCTCGTTCTGACCACCAGGATCGGCTTTGCCAAGCCAATCAAACCCAGAAACGGGGCAGTTCCCGCCCTGGTTGCGGCTGAAAAACACAGGCTATTGATGCAACTAGCCACATCCGCTACTCTTTCTGTCCATTTCAGCAGTCTCAATGACCGCCGCACCACTGCTGATTCTGCTATGGATCGGAATCCGCCCAATATGATGAAAAAGCAAAAAGTAAAAACATACAACAGCCGGTGTTCGCTGGTGGTCACCCACCCAACTACTAATCTGCCGGTTAGTGGCTTGTCTATGGGGGAGCAGACGGGACCCCGAATTCTCCACTACCTATGGTCGTATGTGACTGTAACCGCGTAGCCTAAGTTTATAAGGATAGCACCTTCATATACCAACATTTGTCTTAAGTAGACATCAGCAGGCATGTAGAGGATAAACCCTATCTACTACCCCCTCTAAATTACCCTACCTATCTCTAAATATATAAATAGTAACTGTAAAGATCCGTTATACCGTTAAGCCAACAAGGCAAAAGATTAGGCTAATAACCGCAATTATTGTAACTATTGTAAAAGAACCAGCCATCTATAAGGGATCAACCTGTTACAAAGGACCAGATCGTAACAGAAAGTTTACAGGTAAGTCATGTCCTCCCTTTATTCCAAAATTCTGCTTATTCGGCTTTGTAAAAGGCCTACTCTTCTTCCAAATTAGTTGTAATTGTAATACTCTTACTTAGATAAGACCTTCTTGAAAATGCCAAAGGTTGCTCGGTCCCTCACAGGGTCGTTTGTTATGCGCATTGTCGTATAAGACCAGTATGGCACGAGGCACACTAACCACACGAGCACCCAAAGGTACCCCAAAGCATGCTCGATGCGTCGAGGGAGCTTTATGGGACTGAAGCTATACAGCTTGCAGACTGTATCTTCCAACATAATACCGAGTGCCTGACTGCTAAAGAAAATCAATTGTCCAGTTTCAGATCCCTCAGCCTGATGGTGTAACACTGCAGATAAAAAGAATGCAAGAGCGAGCCGCGAATAGCGCGAGATCAGGCTACCACGGGGGATAACCAAATCAATAATCCAATCAGCCGGCCCACTAAGCGCCTTGCGCAGACCTTGGTGATAGTAATTGCTGGATACACTCGATTAGCAGTTAGTAATACAGCTAGAAGGGGCTAAAACATACCTCCAGAATCTTCTCACGGAATACGCCTGACTCGGCCAGCCCTGCCAGATGGGAGGCCAGCTCTGTGGCTGGTCACCACAAAGGACGGCAACAATGGATAGAAGGCTGTAGAGTCCGATCACGCCGAAGGCTGCGCTGATAAGAAAGACGATGGTGGTTATCACCCGAAAACCGACGTCTTCTGAGGTTGCCCCATTGCCAGCAAGCAGATACGAGATGGTTTGCTTCTCTCTCGCAATCATATTTGGGTCTGGCGGAGGACCGGCGGCACAGAGGTCTAGGAAGAGATAGCACGCCATTAGAACGCCCACTCTCCTGAAAAGGAAACGCACGCGCCCGGATATGGAGCCATCTTCCGTCGAGGCCGGGACCGTAATCTGCCACTTAGTTCCGATGCGCCGCCAGTTGAATGGTAATGTGGCTGCCCGAAATGCCCGGCTGACGGGCTTTCCAGGGCTGGCTAACTGAAGGCCGGGGTCTTGAGGGCCGACATTTGACACAATAAGGATCTCGAATGCGTTCAAGAATGTAGTCCAGGTTGCGCCTACCGAGATAGATATAAAGGCGCGATTTGGGAAGTATTCCAGGAGGCTGAGCTGGAAGCTGTAGGTCACGGCCGCGAGCAGAGCGGTAGCCGCGGTGCGGTAGAGGGAATGCGGCGGCAGAGAGAAAAGAGAGACTTCAAAGATGGCAACGGCACAGAGTAGAAGATATAGGGGCTGTGGGTAGATATATGTATCCATTTTAAATGGTCACCACCAAGTGCGCCCTTTTAGGATTTTGTCTGGCGAAAATACAAGTTCACTTCCATGCAGGTTGCGAACCGAATCACGAAAGTCGAAATCAATTGATGAAAACTTCAGCCCCTGATATAGTCCTTAGTGCTTACTCCCCTTACCCACGTTGGCAGGGCGTCTTACCATGGGGGTTGATTATCCACCAAAAAACGAAATCATGAAACTCTAGATTTAGAGTCTTAGGATGCAAAAAATGGAAGACACCCAACTCAAGAAGAGAGCTTGATGGGACCGCGAATTCTCCATCACCAATGGTTGTATGTGCTTGAGTTGAGATGGAGGTTTTTTATAATTTATTTGGTTGCTAAGTTTTAACTGATTTTTACTAATATAAATATTAGGTTGTGGTCAAAAGGGTTAATATACTAAACTGATATTAGTACTTGAATAGTGTGGTACCTGCAGGCATAGGAAAAAACCTTGTTATACCAAATTTAAACGAATGGTTTACTGTAGTAAGTTGCTGTGATTGTGGATTGTTCTGTATATATTTCAGAATGTGTACACTGTTCCCAGTACTTTATGTCCTTGGCTTTTTCATTATCCTATTCAGAATACCTTTTGATATTTGTAGAGTATGGTTGTCATATTTTCGAATCAATATGCTCTGGCACCACCATATTATCGGAAAGCAGTACAAAATAATTATTCTAGTAGGAGGCTTTGTTACTACTACCTAGTGAATACGGCAAACTACAAAGTACTATACCCGAGCAGACTCATTTGTGAGTATGTCAAATTGTATTTCTCCCCTGTTCTCTTTCGCCCAAGCCTGTTGGGATGGTCCGCGCCTGGGGGCACGTATAATAACGCAGAAGATGCTTGTAAGTATATCATGGGCTGCGAATACGTAGACATGATAGAGATTCAACCAATAAGCTTATTTGACTGCCGTTTGGAATAATTGTCTAATCTAGCTAGAGCATTTACATAGTGGGAATACCCTCGTATTCTGCGTACCCAAGCGCGAGGTTCATGTTCTCTGATAAAAAAAAAGGTCGTTAGCAATCTAGTACAAGTATTGGATAAAAGAAATACATACGAAGGCACTGAGTGCTGGCTCCCTTATTAAGATTATCGATAGTGGCGCAACTTTTCGAATAGTTAATACATGAATACATAGCTTGGGAGATGATATCAGGTGGGAACTTACATAACAACCCTTTCGCCGGTCCTGTCGACAGCAAACCCGCCGATCTCAACACCGTGCTTATCCTGAATCGTTTTTACATAAGGCGGCTCGCCCACAACTTTAATAAGTTTCTCGCCAGCATATCTATCCTGATAGATTTCTCGTATATCTCGAGAGGTCATCTTCTGATTAAGCGGAATGTTGATAGTAAGGTGAATACCGCGGAACCAGCTTGCAACGTGCGGAATGAAAGAAACGTCTGTGGTATGATGGCTGATTTCCCGCTCGTGTACGTGATCCGTGAGCGAATCTATAACAATTGGTCAGCAGCAGAATTATAGGGTAAGGGACTAGAACGCACATGGAAGCACGCCTCCAGTTAAATATGACACATCATTCTTCAAGCTCTTCTTAGTACCAGCGCCTGAATACCCGCTGATTCCCATAATTGTTGGGCTAGCCTTGATAAAAGGCAATAGAGGAGCAATTGCAAGCTGCGCAGCAGTTGCATAACAGCCTGGGTTAGAGATACGGGTAGACTGGGCAACCTTGGAGCGTTTGGTAATCTCAGGAATCGAGTAACACCACGAGTCGTCGAATCGATAGTCGGCAGAGAGATCAACTATGAGGCTCTTCTTGTCCTTGCCCTTCTCTGCCTGATCGATAGCATCGACATATGGCTTGCAGACTCCGTTAGGTAAGGCGAGGACATATGCATCAACGTCAAGTTGTGCACATTCCTCAGCGCTTAGATTCTCGTAAATTATCTTGCGCTTAGTATAGCCCTCGAGCTCTTGTCCTGCAAGCTCTCGTGAGGATACATGGCGAAGATCCATATAGGGATGCTTGTCGAGGAGATCAATCAAAGCCTGGCCGGTATATCCTCGAGCTCCGATTAGGGCAACGCGAGAGGGAACATCGTTGGAGCTATTCTTTTTGCCGAAAGGGGGATTCGGATTCGTTGTCGCGACGTAACCAAGGCTCCGTGTTGTTGCGAGGCTTCGGGTATTGACGGTGCTGAGCTTGAAGGAACACTCGCTGAGGCTCGCATTCGGGCATCGGCTGGCAACAATTGACGCCGCTCGTGGGACAATCCGCCGCGCGCCGGTGCGCATAGTCGTGGAAGTGGCAGAGAGCATGGTTCCGACGCTTCTGGGCCCAATTGATTCGGAGGGGAAGGGATATCTGCAGTATCGCAATGGCTGTGGTGATGTCAATAATTTAAGCACCCATGCATATGATCTAAAATTTTAGGTGGGGCCACAGCATATATTTCCTTTGGTTGTGGCCGAAACCGGCTTGACCTGAGCGATATGACTACTACGTACCTGTTTCTAGCTGGATAGTCTCGGTCGAGGCTCCGCGGCCGCAGGGTTAAAGATATAGGAATGTGGGGGGGATGGCTTGGCCTAGATATTGAAGCGTACGGCAAACAGAACCGTGTTCGTTCTTTAATTCATTTTACCTGCCCTATCTGCACTGTTCCCACACTTGGCACCCTGTCCACAGCGTAATGAGGAAATCGTTATAGAACTAAACATAGATTAAGGTTAAGGCTGTCTTCTCTAATCTAAACGGCTGTCACAACCTATCTTTTTTAGTCGCGACAATAGGCCCTAGCCCCAAGCACATATTTTTTACAGCTCTTTTTGCCCATGTGCAAACCACCGCAGATGAAGCTGTTATTAATGCTACACGACTTGGTCGGAGACACCAAAAATAAAGGCTCTGGTCTCCAATTCCAGAGGCCATGGTCTCTGAAAAAGGTTGCACTTGACCACAAGATGAGAACTTGACGAGACCCCGAATTTTCCACTACCCATGGTCGTATGTGACAGGATGACAGTAATGCGGGCTCATATACCACTCACACCAGAGCTCAACTACAGTTACACTTACAGGCATCTGGAGTGTGTGTTGTTGAATTGTGGTATACCCGACTTCTTGATGGCGGATTCAAATGAGATTAACGGCAATACACTGCCTCCGTAAGAATGTGACGGCCCGCCTGCTACTGGCAGGATTTGCTTTGCTAATTTTATACATCCTTGCTGTCTGGTACAACAATTTCCGGTATCGAATTTGAACAAAATGGCCGGAGAGTTGGAGGATGTGGCTATCAAAGGGCTTGTGAGGCTGTTGCTAAAGCATATCAAGCGACTGTGGGACAGTGCTATCTGCACGCCAACCATGGTAACTTTTTTTTCTTTCCAGTAACCATTTGACTTATTCTTTCCTCCATTGGTATTTCAGTAGGGATTCGTGGTTGTCTCTGTATAATCATTCTCTTCATCTTGTATGAATTCGGTGATCAACAATGCACTAGGTTGATAGGAGCAGGCTAGTAGCTGAGAATTGCAGCTTATTGACATTCATCGTTATTACAACCGCTAATAGGAAACCCATTGGTCAAACCGCTTTGCAAGGCTTATGCATCGCTCGTCGACGAATCTCGTATATAAATTTGCCGCATACAAGTTGATTGTTGAGAGGATGATGTAGCCCCCAATCCAACAGAATGCCGATGCAATTTTGTGATCAGCATCAGGCGGCAACCCCCCTGTGGCTACGTACCAAAGGCCATTTCTGACAGGGTCGCTAAACAAGTGGTAGATGGATTGATGTACGAGGTAAAGCGAAAAGGAGATCCTCCCCAAATACTGGACTAGCTTAGAGTTGAGGGGGGATTGAAGTTGTTCCGTGGTGCCGATCGCAGAGACAACTAGCACGGAGCCAACCGTTTTCCACGTCTTGTCTATGATGCCCCAATTTCCATCCCATCGCGAGGATTCAGCAATCCGTAAGAATTGATATCCTGGTGGGAGAGCACCGTCGTCGCTCAAGCAGAGAAGCCAGATGCCAACGGCGAACATGACGTACGTTCGGATGGTGCTCAAGTTCACGGATCGTGCCTGGACCGGGATATATGGTTTGAGCCAGGATAGATATTCCGTCTCGGTGCTGACAGTGTGCAACTCCGACAAGACTTGCAGCTCAGCCAACCAGTACCCTGCCAAAAATCCCATTACATCCCAAAACCCAAAGTAGAACCAGTAGGCCATGGAAGCTCCAAGCGCCCAAAGTCGGGGCCTTGGCTTCCAAAACGCCAAACCCAAAAGGACGAGATACACAACGCAAGACCCGCGGAACTCGAGAGCCATGGTCCAAAGCTGGCCATTTAGACCGCTGTTGTATTGGATGGCGAGGATGTTGATGTTGTCGAGCATGTACCGAACGACGAACTCAACATGGAACCATGGCGCAGTCCAAGGTTTTCGACCCCATACGATTTCATCTGCGGGTTCCCATTGATAGAGATTGAGAAAGAAGAGGATCTGCGAAATGACCGTGATAAAGAACACGGGGAGATAGATGCGCAAGCCACGGCGTGTGACTGCCGAGGATAGTCGGCGAAGGAATCCTTCAGTGTTATTGCCGGTCCTCAGCCGGATGAGATTGATTGAGATGGCGTAACCCGAGATGACAAAGAACAAGGGCACCATGGCGTGCGCAGCAAAGACCAGACGGAAGGGAGGCAGCTGAATAAGTTTTCGATTCTCCTCGGGCGGATCCGCCCAGAAGGATCTGAAGCCGGCGTGCAAAACAGCGCCCATGAAATAGTGGTCTGTCGCAACAATGGCCGCAGCAATGCCCCGCAGGCCATCGAGCCAAGTAGCTCTGGTCATGCTGCGCGTTTTTGTTTAATCATTGATGGGGATGAATGGAGATGTAAAAGATAGGTTGGCGTGCATGAATGATATAAAATTGAAAAGGGGGGCCGGTGTTTGCCGTTTCTAGAAAAGCTGCTAAGTGCGCATCATCAGTAAGCGCCCGCCGCTAAAATCCTATAAGGCAGACGCGGTGAAGCCCCAGCAGTCTAACACCTTTGAGGCAATAACACCATATTCCTTCGAAAAATTGGACTGTTACCAGTGAGAATAGTGATGAGCATGTTAACAGGGCAACAAAGTGCAAGAGCCATCAGCAGCAAGAGCTTGCGGAAACTAAGGTCTGACTACAATGATGGACGAATAGAGTCGGAGGGAATCGGGATTCTGAAGGGGTCCGTTATATAGTGACTTGGGGTTGGTGGCTACAGATGTTGAGTATGCAAAAAATCAGATTCGCGTATGGGATGAATGATGCGGCTCGATTACTGCCTGCCACTCTCGCGACACGGCAGCAAATGGCGCCAGCTCGCCGCCATCTTTCACCAGAGCTTCGAGTATCATGCGCCAGACCTTTGTAGGCAGGTTGGGCAAGGGCATTATTTCGGACATGGGATAGAATGTAGAAATTGTAGGTTTTAATAAAACTGAGATTGGTCTTACGGCTCTGTAATCTGGCGATAATATATATCCCTAATCTGAGTTTGGCTGTAAGCCACAAAGGGGGCATGGAAATTTTGCATCTTTGAAAGAGTTTTGACGATTCGGCCCGCGAAAACTGTTAGTTTTAGCCATGGTCCGCCGTAGCCTTTTGGTTCTATCCAAGGTAGATATTTTGAAGGCACGACTTTGACATCTCTGCCTCATCAGTACCTTGAGAGTAAGCTTTCCATGTTATCATGGCAGCATCAAAGATGTGAATTTGTATTGCACTCTATTCCCATAGCCTTAGACCGGCTTCTCAACCTCATTTATCTTCCACTGCCCCCAGTACTGCTTATCAATGTTGAGCTTACCTAGCTGATTGCTGCGAAAATTGTCCATCGTAACCTTCTCCCCGTTGATAGACCAATTATTGATCTCAATCGCCATCTTGCCCGACCCAAAATCGTCAACTCCCTTGACGTAACTTGCGGCGACTTTGGGAACTGGGTTCGGTTCTTGTTGAAACTCGACGTTGCTGATCTTGAGATCATAACTCTGCAGAGGCGAAATCTTCAGCAAGCCCGGGCAGGGACCTTCGCAAACCACATTGGTGATGGACGCGGCGAGCGTCTTCTTGAAATCGCGCTTCTTTTGCTTCTCCGGTGGGTCGTCCTTGTTTACGTAGAAAGGCGACGCGCCGATGATGGCGGCGGGCACGTAATCGTCATGCTTGAAGTACCGCGTATGGATCACCCACAGGTTGCAAAGACTGAAATGGCTCACTTCCCTCAGGTCCCACCCCATCTGGATCACTGGATCGTTGTGGATCTTCCACACCGTGACCCGATCGACGTCAACATGGCCGTGGTATGCCTTGATGGCATCGTCGTTGCAGTGGTAGAATACATCGCGCATAGTGGAGTGAGGGTTCAGCTGCAGGCCGTCGGTTTGGTAGTACCAGGCTCCAACCTGCTTGTAGTCCTGAATCCTTGCGGAAACGTGTATCCGGTCATGCGGGTCCTTCATGTCCATCGAGTTGAACGGCGGCGCGGTGATCGTGGGCCCGGCGCAGTGCCAGGTCTGTCCAGGCACTGGCAGCTTGTGCCACCACATGCGAAGACTCTCCCAGTCATGCTTCTTGCCGTGGTAGCCCTCCTTGGGGTTGGCCGTGTAGACGTAATGTTCCCCAGAGAGGACACCATGGCCGGTGGCATAGAGATGCTTGTTCTTTGTGGTGTACTCAATCGCACCCTTTACATATGCGCCGGGATCGAGGTGCACCCAGTACGTGTTTTCGTGTAGGCGTATGTGATTCTGCCCAAGTCTTGGGCTCTGTCCATCCAGTGTCGAGTTCATCCAGTACACGCCAGGGGGGAAGTAGAGAATAGCCTTGGACCCCCAATCACCCTCGTAGATCGGCCCAGGCTTCATGACTGTGGTGTTGCTCTCAGACATTGGAGGAGTCACCTCTGCTGTTGGGAAAGGGCTTGCAAATATGAGCAGCGCATTTCTGGGCTCCCTGCCCACTAGCTGGCCGTGGCCTTCCTTGACGTATTGGGTTCCATCGGAGAAGTAATCAATGATATCATCCCTAAACTCGACAGAGAACTTGAAGCCATCGGGATTCCTGGGAACACGAATAACAACGGCATCCGACAGCGCTTTAGCCTCAAGACGCAGCGCAGTAGGCCGGATGGTAACTTCATTGAGCTTGAGTCCGTTGCAAGGCGTGATCTTCACTTCGACATCGTCATCATACTCGAATTGCGACCACGCCATGCTGAGATTGGCATTGTGCTCCAACTCACTGATACCGTCGCCGTCGCCGCATTCATCCTTGGTGAACCGTTGGGGATTCGGCGAGTCGACGGGAGTTTTGAAGAAGCCATTGCCGCCTCGGGGAATCGACTCGTAGACGAAAGAATCGTACCACGGTGCATCAGCAGCCCCGGCTGGTGGCGCACTACGCACTTGAACGCGGTATGGTTGAGATTGCCGTACCTTGTTTTCGTAGATGCGGGCTCTCCTGCTGTCCTTTACTCCGCCCTCTTGCCACCATGTGTGCAGATTGCGAGTTGAGGCGGTCTGGACACTAGATGACATGTTTTCGCAGTTGGGACTGAATCTAACAGAATTATATCAGCGGGCGAACAAGTGGAATGAAATTTTTTTGCGCTGGACTGGAAAGCGCAGCTAATGGAGCGGACGTCACACCGGGCTATAAGACATCGTCAGGATTCAATTGCGCTGCAGGACACACATTTTCAAGCACTTGACACGTCGTGTATTCGCCCATCACCTATACATCCGGCCAGGGGTTCCAGCTTTCAGCTGGATGGATATCACCTCTTCCGGGCGCATCGTGCGTCACTGTATGCACCGTGACTTGTACATGTCCAGCGCCAGGCCGAGAGGCTATCCCATATACGCCGCTTCAGATGCAGAGCATGACACGACAAAGCCGTTCTAGACCCTCCGTGATTACTGGGGATCTCCAGCACTATCGATGTCCAGCTAGCAATAGACTGCGCTAGGCCTGAAATGTCTTCTGCTCTCACGATGCCCTGAAACCCTAGAAGAGGACGTCGTGCGATAGATCCCATGAGAACTCCCGCTTAGCTGAAAACAAGCCCCCTTCCATCGTCCTAAACGGTAATCATTGGCCGCTAGACCCAGCAACTTGCGCAAGCTGAGCTCCCCAATAGTCCGGCCAGACTATGGTGGCGTCAAATAGCGGACCGCTCCGCTGCACTAGCATGTCCGCACCTATTCCCATAGGAGATAGTGAATACCGTACCCGTGATGGAGGATGTTCTAGAGGCGTGGTCACCCAGAGGAGCGGCTCGCTTGTCTCACCCAACGAAATCAAAGGGCAATTAGCTCTTTTATAGCTCTTACAATAATTAATTTTATATATAACATTATATAAGTACTGTTATAAGGTAAAAGACATAAAGAGGGCATTATAAATTTATGAAGTAGTATAATTAATATATATAATAT
>PXNZ01000195.1:0-46139 GCA_003012085.1 Trichoderma brevicompactum | reverse complement strand
CCCCTCCCCTCCCCAAAAAGCACCGTCCGAATATCAAGTATGTACTTTGGCACTTCGTACGGCCTTGTCTGACGGTCTAGGCTGAGGGGCTTGCTTCAACCTGCCCTACATGTACATAGCAGGGCCACCAGTGGTCCTGTCGTCGATCCCGGCACAGCAGTGGGAGAGTCAGGCATGGGTTGCACTCTCCGTGTTGGGTCCATGCCGTTGACCCTCGACGGGGGAATATCTCCAGGCAGCGTCGAAATTTTATATCGACAAGGTGGGCCTAAGAGCAGAGCGGCCACAACTTGGGGGGTTCTAAGGATTACAGGCCAGAAAAGGGACTGGAGCCTTCAACCGTTACACGCCATCACCTGCCCGCCTACTCTCACATGGGCGCCAACAATCTTGCACTAAATGGTCGTCTGGAGTTGGCCATGATGTCTCAGGACCTCGAGCAGTGTTGACCGGCAGGGCTGGAGGGATCCCTTGCTCCCCGAGCAGCGCAGCGCATCTGATACTACACCATCAGTAACCCCCCCAGCAGCGGGCACTAAAAGGTCAGCCGCTGGCATGGGATTAGGATTGGGCAGAAAGAAAGGATCCCCCAGGCACTGGGCAAGGAGCATCCACCCTCAAAGATTTGTGCGGCACCGTACGAAGTACATTGAACGGAGCACGAAGGTACCGTGGCAGAGCAGCATGCCAGCGGGTGGACCGAGGACTGGGCGTGGGCGTGGGGAACGGCGTGGGGCATCGCAAAGTTTTAGCTGCGACTTTGGAGCCTCCCGGCGGTGCGGAATGATGGCTGTCTCCCGGCAAGGCATAAGAAATGGAAAAAAAAAAAAAAGACAGACAGACAGACACCAAACCAAGACAACGAAATAAGGGTGTGGTGGAAGCCGGCCTGCAACTGGCCAGGACCTGCAGAAGTATGCGCGGTTACGGAGCCCCATGCTGCAGACGCCACTAATCGAATCAGCGCTGGCGCCTCGCCCAGCACCGTTGAAAGAGGCAATCGATCCAGTGTGGTCAGACAAAGGAGGGCCTTTGAGAAAGAAACGAGCAAGTACTGTGTGTCTGCGTGTCAGGCATGGCTACCTACTAACTTGGTGGTGCTGCTTTAGTTGGTATGCATGTACTGCTATGCAAGTCTCATGTACTCTGTGGCTGCGTGGCCAGTGCTGCGAGGTGTGTGCGTGTGTGTCTTGTATCAACATCATTTGCTGCAAATCCAAGGGTCTATGCAAGTACGTCCAACAGAGCTGCCGGGATGTCTAGGCGTTGGGGCTGTTTTTTTGGGTGTTGGTCATCAACGCATTTGCTCCGGGGCTGTAGTCTGTGCTCTCTGTGCGTTGCACTCTACGCCGGTGCTGGTGCTGGTACCACTGCTTGGTGCATTAGCACTTCTCCCGAGGTGGTGTGTGAGTTGTGCGTTGACCTCACAGCAGCAGCGATGAGATGGCGGTGCTTCTGCTGCTGCTGCTGCTTCGTACGTGGCAAGCCGTGGGAGAGGGAACCCGATTGCCATGCTCAGCAAATCCGCTGGCTTGGGATTTCCCCGGCTGCTGCGGAAGATTAAGACCGACCGTACGGAGCAGATACACGCACTGGCGCTGACTGGCAGAGGCTAGAGCGGCCCGAGAAAGATGAGATGGAATGCGGCAGTGGCCAGTTGACCGGCCCAGGGCTGGGCGAGGGCCGCCGCACGGGACGTAATTAGTGCCTCCCTGTACTAGTACTCGCAGCGCAGTAAGCCAAAGGAAGCGGCAGCGCCAGAGGGGACCCAGCGCCTGCAGCCGGGTGCTTCTGGATCCACGCGCCACACACCACCTAATATTTTCCTGGTACGGGTACGTACTGAAAGGTACTTGTACTTGAGCACCTGGGTGCCCGTGGCGGCCCTTGTCCTCAACCTTCATGTCGTCCTCGCCTTGCCCCGGCTCTGCCTCGTCCCTCCGACTCACCTGCTCGTGGCCCGAATCCGCGTCGTCCTCCAGCGCTATCCGCACGGCGAGGGAGAGGCCAGGGGAAAAAAAAAAAAAAGAGACACTCGAGGCACTGCGAGCAAGACGACGACGGGCCCTGGCTGCTAGCGTCTGCCGCAAAACCACCAAAAACCTGCCCACCGCGTCTTCGTCTAGCCTCCCCTCCACTCTTGTGGCTTTCGGAGCTCTTTTGCTCTAGCGCCAAAACAAGTCCAGCAAATCATCTTGCGCCAGTGAAGCCAGAGAGCTCCCTACTGAGCAATCGTACCGTTGTTATTCGCACTCCTTTGCGGGCTGCTCTGGTCCCAGCTTCTCGGGATACCATTTGCCATTCGGGGCTTCCTCTTCTCTGTGCTTCTGTCGCTCTCTCTCTCACTCACTCCTCTGCTCTCCCGTCTCTCCCTGCGTCTCTCAGTCTCTCAGTCTCTCTTTCTCTCTCTCTTCAGTTCCCACCAGGCCAGAGACCAGGCCGACGCCAACTCACGCTCTGCTGTGCCAATTACACACCCACGTCCTTGGTAACACTCGATCCAAACCAAGCCAAGCAGACGAAACCCAAAAAATTTCACCTGAGCCCTTGCCTCTTCCTCGCCGGCTGGTTGCGGAGGCAGGCCATTCATCCCGGGCTCGCGTCAATCCACCGAGCCCCAAAGAGCCCTAGGGCCTCGCGACACCTGCCATTGACCAACGACTCATAACGACAATTTGTCGATTCTCCATTCGGCATTCGTCTGCTCGGCCAAACCCTCTTCTCTCCAAGTCTCTGGTGGTCCACTCCAGATCCGAGTTTCGCGCCAGTCTTAAAGGGCTAGCCGTCATCTTCCCTCCTCTCCACTTCGTCGCACGCCGACTCCGACTTCTTGGGACGTCATCCTTGGAGTCGTGATACTTTCGATACCGCCTTTCTCCGCCGTCTTATTAGCCACTCGCTTGTGTCTCCTCTAAATTGAGCTGCCTGCGCCGTCCAAGATCATTCCGCTTTCCCACCTGACTCGCGCCTCCATTCTCTCCCCTTGATTTTCCGGCCGCTCCTCGTTCCTACGACTTTGTGGCGAGGGTGGCTGATGTTATTGGAGCTGAGATTTTCAACCTCGTTCCAGGAATCTCGGGAGATTTGGACCAGCAGCCGCCTAAAACAACATCCGCAAGTCGAATCATCGCTTCTTCTAACTCACGGCAATTGTGCGGCACATTCTCGTACGACATATGCCTGGATCTGTGCCACCGCCCTGAAATCTCGACCCGTCAAACTTCTTCATGTAAGTTGTTGTCTATCTTCGTTGTGCTGTTAGTTGCCCCGTCAGTCTGTTCGGTTCTATATCCTTCTCCATTCATCCGTCCCTTCTGTCTCACTATGATTATGTGTACGGGGAGGCGCCGTGCATCCCATTGTGTGCGGCTGGGGCCTGATGCCGTGTCTAGTCGGCATGGCTTCCCCCATTGCAGCCTATCATCAGCATTCGACTATTCCGTCCCTGCTCTTAGTTTCCTTTTTTTCGTTGAGATGATTGTGTCCATCTCTCGCTGCGTTTCCTTCAGCTGTCGAGCCCTTGAGTCTTACACCCCTGAAATCCCATTATTTTGCAATAACCCCCCCCCCGCCTTTTCTCTTCTTCCTCCGATCGTGTCAACGTCGGCCAGTGGCAGAATCTCAAGTTCGGTATACTCTTTGAGACGGCCCCCAACTTAAGACAAGAGAGGGGCGTGTGCCTATTTATTTTGGGGGGAGCCATGAAATCTCTTGTGCTTCTCGCCCTTGTTATCTTATACGGCAGTCTGCATGTTTCTCATCCTCTCCTCCTTGCATTCCCCTGTCTCTCTTTTTTCTATACCTGGTACCTATCGGGTACCAAGGTACTTGGCGGGATTGCCTACCTTACCTGGTAGCATAAGATGCGGCAGCTGCGCTTTGTCTTGACACTCCGCGCCTTCCATTTCACCCCTTACCAACTTCCCACTACCTTCCAACTTCTTCTTTACTCCCTTCCTCCCTCAGTTCTTGGCTATGATAGATTATCGATAACTAACTTATCCTAGCCAGATAATACCCTGACTGCCTGGCCTATTGCATCTAGCCGTAATCACTGACGTTACCACTATCCCCTGGACTCCCAAATTCCGTGCCATTGACCTGGACATCGTTTCGTTCATCACAAGGATTTTCATCACCCTTCCTGGAGGCCCATTCCAAGCTCCCCCAAGGACTCGTCATAGCCGCCATGTCTCGAAACGCTCGAAACGGGTGTGTTCCACCCTCCCCAGCTATTGCTCCGCCTTCGCCCACAAGTCTGCGACTAACTGTTGGGGATCCGGTCAGTGAGCCGGCCAATGATCCCGAGGAGCGAGTTCTTCAGGACGGATTTTGGGAGCATGGCCGCTTTTATGGTTCTTGGAAGCCTGGGAAATACCACTTTCCCATCGACAAGGTTTGTTTCAGCTTACCCTTGGTCTTCTGCATCTATTCTGACATCGTTGCTTAGGAGGAGCTTAATAGGCTAGACATTTTCCACAAATTCTTTCTCATTGCAAGAGATGATCGCATATTCTCCTTTCCTCTGAGCAAAGAAGGAAAGCCCAAGATTCTGGATCTCGGAACGGGCACAGGCATTTGGGCATTCAACGTAGTAGAAGAGTAAATTTTGCCATATCGACTGGTGTCTGTTCCTATGCTTACAACGTCCAGTTACGTTACGAATGCCGAAATCATGGCCGTTGATCTCAACCAGATCCAGCCAGCTCTGTAAGTCCGCCAACGGAAAAAACCTTGAGCTTTGTCAACATTCTAATGCGTCACCACAGTATTCCCCGCGGCGTAACCACAATACAATTTGACATTGAAGAGCCTTCATGGGAACCACTCCTTCGAGATTGCGAGCTGGTTCACCTTCGGACGCTATTCGGTAGCATCAAAGACGACTTGTGGCCCAGTATTTATCGCAATGCCTTTGAGTGTGTGATTCTTATGCCTCGCGACTTCTTTCGTATCTGACCGTGTATAGACACTTGGCCCCCGGTAAGGGATATATCGAGCAGCTGGAGATAGATTGGACACCGCGATGGGAGAGCGATGATGTCCCTGTGCATTCAGCTCTTAATGAGTGGGCTCAGAAATTCCAACGCGCCATGCATCGGTACCAGCGAAGTGTCAAGGTATCAACCCAAGACACCAAACGCATGATGGAAGCAGCCGGCTTCACCGATTTTACAGAAACCACGATCCGGTGCTATGTGAATCCGTTCTCTTCTGACCGCCACGACCGAGAGCTTGGTCGCTGGTTTAATCTTGCCATCACCCTGGGTCTTCAAGCCATGAGCATGATGCCTATGATTGAGAATCTCGGCATGACAAGGGAGGATGTCATTGACCTTTGTGAGAGGGTTAAGAGTGAGATGTGCATTCTGCGCTTCCACGCCTATTGCACTCTGTAAGTTTTCAACCGCACAATTCTTTGCAATACCAATCCACTGGATTTGTGATTAATATGAATGCAGGCATATCTGGACAGCCAAGAGGCCCCCCAGCCGCCCCCAATAAGGGGCCAGGGTGCTCTCTGCAGCTTCGTTAATACCAGTGCGGCCCCCAAGCTCCTGCATTAGAACAATTAAAATACCAGCTCCGACGTCGACCGGGCACCGATTGCATAGAGGTGAAGCATAAAATACGTTTCCATGTCCATCCTACTAGCGACGTCGGCACATAGGATAAAGATCTCTTAGGTTGATTACAGCCTGAGTGTCACCTGAGCTGCCATTTAAATATAGGCAAAGGGTCTATACGAAAACAAGAAAGATTTGAGGACCGAAGCCCCGAGACAGCTTCATCTCCCGGCTTTGGCATCAACGGTACATAAAACGTTCGACCGGATATCACGATGTTAAGAGCACAGCTTCATGTTATTGATGATATAGTGATTCGTGGAATTTAGCGTTTGAGGTAACTATCTAGAGTTGAGATAATCGTTCTTGCTCCTTACAATATCCTCACCCTTCTCTTATTACATGCCTCTTTTTTCGGGTTAGAGCTCTATATTTACGCAAACAAGTCAGATTTGCAAACCTGTTAGTGCCTCGATTAGGGCTCTTTTGGGAATTTCCTGTTTGGTTGTTTGATGAGGCCTCTGAGTGATATCGAGGATGAAGAAAAGGGTCGCCTATCATTTCCTATCCTTATTCACCTTTCCTTGCTCTATATTGTATGTGGTACATGTTTTCTCTGAAACGCGCAGGATATGAGTAAAATTACCAGTGTACGGACTAGACGAATGGGAAAGAAAGACGTCGAGTTGGGAACGGATGTCACCTGAAGTGTATCCGGCTTCTACGGAAGCGTTATTATGAAAAGCTAGTCAGTACCCAATGATTGAGACAACATGGCAATGCATGTAGGGGCAATGTCGAAGAGCAGATCAGTAGCTTCGAGCGTGTCTAGACTTCAGAGAAAACAATTTAACTTGTGTACTGCAGCCGCGTCTTGAAAGGACATTTATGTTGTTGGTTGGTACAGACACCCTGGTAACAGTAGCATATGTGACGAGTTTGGATAAAAGAAAAAAAAATGTTAGGAGATAGGGTCCTATGGGGCACGCCATGTAACCTGGCAGATCCGCTAGTCCAAGGTCCAGGGGATGGGTATGCAAGCAGACCGGGAAAAAAAAAAGAGGCTTGTCGTGATGGGAAGACTAATGAGGTAGAAAATGAGGTGGCTACTCGCGGTGTCCCAAGTCTCCCCCCCCTCTTTGTGCCTGGCGATTCAATGCATAATATTTGTGAAGATGCAATGCTGGATAGAAGACGGTGGGTTATTTCTTAGCTCAGAGAGGGGATGCTATAAACCCAGCATGGGGAAGAAATTAAGTTGATCTTTCTTTCTTTTTTTTCTTCTATTGTTACTTGTAATTCGAAATACGGACGGCTTGGTACCGTTCTCGGGCTTTGCTGTTTTTGACGTGAGGCTTTTACTTGTAGTAGGTAGCCGTGTGTCAGGGGGGAGAGAGAAAGAATATGACAGGCATGGCATACAAGGGCAGATGACAGGGGCTTGACAAAACATAACATGGCGTTTTGAGCGTCAAATGATGCGGGCTGCATGTTTTGTTGGGGGGGGGAAGACGAGAAATACCTATCACTAATAGTATATAGAAAAAGCAAAGGAGACAAAAAGACATGGCCAGTCGGCTCGAGTCCTTTACGCCACGAGGTTGCACGGATGTTACATGTCAGGTGTGACAGTTGATCAGGGTCCCGGTGCGGTGAAGCCCGCATGTACATACACATGGCTACAGTGCTCGTATGACACGAGTGATGATGAGTACAATGTTGGTCAACATCCATGTGAGAGAGGGAGAGGTTGGTCTTGACCATCCGAAGAATTCGTCATGGATTAAGTAGCTGCTGCTACTGCAGCTATAGCATCATGCAAGTCTCTGATGTACATGGTGTGTGTGTGGGTGTGTGGGTGTATGTGTGACAACAAAGGAGAAAAAAAAAAGTCAAAACCAAGGTGCTCACAGCCAGATACACGTATACACGAGGGAAAAGAGGGATTCCCGAAAAAATGTCCAAGCTAAACCCTCTCCCGATCCCTCCTTGTCCTCACCTCGTCTTTCCTGCCACACTCTCTCTCCTCCTTTGCCAACCAATTGGTCGCACTAGATATCCCTTTGCTTCTTGTGTCGGGTTTTTTGACACCGACCACGTTTTCCTCTATTCCGTTCCTCTTTTTCTATCCGTACATGCCGTTTTCGTATTTTTTGTATATGGTATGCGTGTGTTGCGTTAAGTACGTGCGTGGGTGTTGTGTGCTTGTCGTCTCTTCTCTTTCACTCCATTTTTTTCTACCATGGGATAACTCTCATGCTTCAAGCATCGAACAAGCTCAGCCGGGGAACCCAGGCCCAGATTGCCAACACCTGTTTATTTTCGACCTTTTTGTAAAATAGTAGAGGACTGCCTGCAGGCACATTTAGTGGTGCGATGCGGTCTCTCCGTGGTAGCCGATCAGCTTGAATCGGCCAATCATCTCACCAACGGTGAAGAATCCAAGGCATTCGGCGAAGATGACACCGCCGGCGACGAGCTGGCCAGGGGTCAGGCTGCGGGCCTGCTGGAGGAAGTTCTGGGGAGACTTGAGGATGGCACCGCTCTGGACGGACTTCCACAGGGACTGGTAGAAGTTCTGGAAGGTGGCGACGGAACTACAGAACAGGCGGTTAGTATCACAAGCTCGGCGTGCAGAAGACGGATCGCTTACGGAGGGCTCATCTTCTGGGCGTGGAAGACAATCTTGCTCGTCTCAGCGGCGACCTTGCCGTAGTAAATGGCCTGGGGAGTTTGCTCTGCAGATTGAACGCTCACGGGTCAGCAAGACAAGACAGCAGAGCAGAATTAGATTAAGCAGAATGACATACTCTCAACGAAGCTGATGAGCTTGCCGGTTCGTCCACCGACCTTGCCGAGCGCGCTGGTCAGACCGCGAGCGGCGCCGGCAATGGCAGGGCCAGCGGCACCCGCGACGCGCGACAGACCCTGCGCAGCCTTTGCCTGGTACTCCTTTGCCTTGGTAGCGGCGTCCTTGGCGGTCTCGGCGGCCTTGTTGGCGGCAGTGCTCTCGCAACGGCGGAAGGCAAGCTGGCGCAGGACCGGCGAGCGGAGCATGGGGCGAGCAAGCGATGAGGGGGACATGATGGCTGCTGTTGCGGCGGTTGGACCGGTTATGGCTCTGGCGAGAGAAACAGGAGAGTCCGGATCGGCTTAAGGGGTAGGCAGTGGAGTTGATTGAAGCGGCTCGTCTCGTCGGCAGGGCAGAATCGCTCTCCTTTGCGCGGGCGCGGGCAATTGATGGAGATTTTTTTGGGTTTTTTATTTTTTGCGTCTTCTGTATGAGGGAGAAAAAAAAGCTCGGGAGAATTCGTGAGGTGTCGCAAAGCCGAAAGGTGTGATGTGTGGGGGCTTGGCCCGTTTTGGGAAAGCACTTTCGGAGGCGAGCGGTTGGTGCTTGCCATGTGCGCAGGTACTTGCTGGCTGCACTCTGGGTACGTGTATTTGCAGGTACCAGCTCAATGCACGCTTCGCACGATCAGCTTGTAGCACCACCAATTCCCTTAGCACTATCTATGAGACAGGTCTGCATTGTTTTCTTTCATCTATTTTGCATATACTATTTGCTTAATTATTTATCTGAATGCTCATTCGTCCGCTCATCATTGCATGCAATGCATTTCGTCATTCTGGAAGAAGGGGAAGGAGAAAAAAAAAAGGGCAAGACAAAGACAAAGACAAAGAAAAAGAAAAATAAGGCTCCAAGAGTACTGGATAGCAGATGGGTTATCCCTCCCCCAATTCTCCCAATCAATCCAATCCAGTCCAAGATTGTATGCAATCAACTACTATTTTAACCATCTGGATGATTGTGAGTCCGTTCTAGCCATTCCCCTTTCCCACTAATCCTTACGCCGCAATCCTTAATCCATCTCGCACGATAACCAGAACTGGCACCTCAATCCAGGCTCTGAATCATGACCTTGATGGCGCCGCTCTTGGGATCTGCTGAGGTCTCAAAAGCCTTGACTGCTTCTTCGAGCGTGAAGCGATGTGTCACAAACTTTGACAGATCAAGTACGCCGCTCTCAATCAGACGGATGGCTCGCGGCCATGTATTGCTGTAGCGATACTGCAGTTGGATGTCGACTTCTCGCACGCTCGCACGCATAAAGGGGATGTTGATTTCGTTCTTGCCGACGCCAATGACAAAGACCTTGCCTCCAAACTTGGTGGCCCAGATAGCTGACGCAATGCTGCTCTCAACACCGGTGCACTCCATGGTGACGGCAGGCTCGATGCCGCCAAAAGCATCAACAATGCCCTTGGCCGTCTCTTCGGCAGACTTTCCAATCTCGATCTTGTGCGTGGTCACGCGCGGGCAGACTTCCTTCGCAAACGCCAGGCGGCTCTCAGAGATATCTGTGATGACAAGCGGACAAGCACCGGCGGCTGCGCAGCATAGCATCGATACGAGCCCGATCGGCCCGGCTCCACAGACCAGGACGGGATCGCCAAGCTGGACTTTGGCTCTCTGCATGCCGGCCAAGGCCACGCTCAGGGGCTCCAGCAGCGCACCGTTCTCATAAGACATGTTGCCAATCTTGTGACACCATACGGCCGGGTGGTTGACGTAGCGTCGTAGTAGTCCCGGCACCGGCGGCGTGGACAGGAATTCGACCTTTTCGCAGCCGTTGTAGCGGCCCGTTAAGCAGGGCTCGCAGGCATTGCAGATGACGTTGGGCTCAATGGCAACGCGATCGCCAACCTGGAGGCTTGTGACAGTTGGGTGGACGGCGATGATTTCACCAGCCGATTCGTGACCAAGGATGTGGTCACCCTCTACGATCATAGGCCCAATGCATCCAGCGTGCCAGAAATGGACGTCGGATCTGAATGAGTTGTTTCAGTAAGCTGCTACTTTTACATTTGCGCTTTGTTTAGCAGCACCACATACCCGCAAATACCAGTGCTGCGAACGGCAATAGTCACCTCACCATGCTTGAGGTCAGCTCCAGACTTGACAGCATCGGCACTAGGCTCAGCTTCGCTTATCCATAGATCGTGCTTGGGATTTGTGAAGACACCAATATTGGGCTTGACCGAGATGGCTGCCCCTCTCGCCTTGGGAGCGTCCTCAACCGCAGAAGGGGTCATGATCGGCGATATGTTTAGCGGCTAGCAACCGAGGTTGAAATTTGATGAAAAGATATCGGCTTTCAAGCCAACCACAATATCAGTATCGGGAGGAAAGGGAGGGTGATGAGAAAGACACGAGTTTGTATGTATATATACACATATACTCTTTTCTTCAGGGTCCAGAATGGCAACGGCGGCTATTAAAGGTAAGGCATCTATGAAGTGGTTCCCAGAAATTCCTCCAATCCAATTCCACCTAAGAAAGCTTCTCCTCTCCCCCCTCTCCGTCCCGCTCATGTACGCCACGAGCTTCTTGGTGGGGGTTTTTTTTCAGCTTCCGAAGAGCAAGCATGCCTGCTGCGAGCATCCCGACTGCTAAATTCTCAGATACTAGCTGTACGAAATAAGTGGCTCGGGGAGGAGGATGCCCAATGTCTTGACTTCCTCAATCCGGCGGAGGGATATTGAACCCGGAAAATGCCTAAGTGCACTTATAACCAGGCCCGTCCGGAGCCGTTTAGACGGGGACCGTCACAGAACCCCCCCTGACCCGCACCAATCACGGTGACGGCGACAAGCAGACGTACGCCACGCGCGTGGACCGAGAGATTTGCTAGTATGGCGGCAAGATTATCCGTGTGCTCAGGTGCTCAGGTGCTCAGCCTATAATGGCAACGTCGCCATGCAACGGCGATGAAGCAGTGGTATTATACTACAGTAATTTTTACGCCTTGTAGATTGATCTTGAAGCTGGTATTGATCAATTACTGGGTTAGTAAGTAGAACGTCGGCAAGCGCATACCCTTAATAATGTTCTACCACCGAGGTAGTTCTTTCAAACTCTATACAGTATCCGCCAAGCATCTTCAACGCACGTCATAACCGTATTAAAAACCCTTCGGAATTAATCTGGAGTTTCTCCTGATTCGGCATTACATACTACTCTGGTTCTGTCTGCCCTCACATTTTTTCTTCCTCTTCTCCCCCACACTGGCCTGGACATCACAGCCCCATCGGCAGCCACGAAATGTGACTGGTACGGGTATAAACTCGGTGGATCCACGTTTTTCTCTTCATTTAGGCATGTTCCATTCCACCCAATTGCCCGGCTGCCAGGTGGCCAGGAAGCCTCGTTTAGCAGCACCGTTTTTACCCATTTGCTGCGGCAGGCAGCAAGAACATGGGCGTGGGGTTTATGGTTGGCAACGAATGGTGCTGCGGAATGCTCCGTCCTCCGTATTGCCTTTTGGTGCAAAGCCTGTTCAGACAGACAAGTCGTGCTGATGACTCCCATTGGAGATGTCAAATGGACTGCTTTTTTTCCGCACTCACGTATGTCTTGGGTCTTTTAAAATATAGGCCAATCAGCATGAAACTACAAAAAAAATTATCAACTCTGCTCCAAATCGAAGGAGAAAAAAGAAATTTCGCTGCGTGAACTGGGAATCGAACCCAGGGCTCCCCGACGTTGCTCGGATGGCAACGGAGAATTTTACCACTAAACCATTCACGCTCTTCTTGTTGGAAGCAGTCTTGGGAAATTAGTATTATGACTCTGTGAACAGCACATTTTGCGAGAGATTCACTTCTTGCTCGCCAGATTACAACTTGGACATGCAAAAGCGAACACAACAGCAAGACAATGCTAATCCAGAAACTACCAGTCGTCCCTCACGCTACAGCACTAGATGGGACAATGAATCAGCATTCCTAGTAAAAGGCATTCTTGGCCTCATCCGGATATCTCCTCAATGACCATCATGTGCATCGTGTCAGATAGCCATTCTTGTGCACCCTTCATGTTTCCAGAAACAGCTCCCCGTTACGCGTCTGGTGCGCTTTGATGCAATCAGACACCATGTATACATTCCCACAAACAGGTTTGCATCAGTGAAACCTACTATAGGGGTGCAAACCGTCGTCCATCTCTGTGGAAGCACAGGCGTCTTCTTGTCGATGCTGTGGCTGTCTCTATATAGCAAAGTTACATAATCCTGGCACCAGACAGCAACTCAAATTCGACATCCTATTCTGCTCGGCTATCTCGAAGCTGCGTTGACATATCAAGATACTCCATCCATGGATGCTTGAAGGAACTAGCCAGGCTGATCTGTTTACATACATATCATATCAGGATACATAAAGAGTCTCATGTTGCCTATAATTACTCCATGCGGAGTACTGCATCGGAATACTGCATGCGCCAATGAAACAGAAGCGTCTGTTTGTCGTCGCAGACACCCCTTGCAACGCCAGCTTGCAGTGTACCCGTTTCCCCGCATTGTTTAGTTCACGTAATTGGACGGCATGGTGAGCAAACTCGTGTCTATTTGCCATTTCCATCACTAGTAGCTTCTTGCCGCGGACCATGTGCCCCGTGGTTCAGATTTCGCCCAGGATCTGCCCGCGTTCTCCTTTGCCAGAGAGGAGAGAGCGACGTCAGGTTGCAGGTACATACATGACATCAATCAAGAGTAATGCAATCCTTCGACAACTAAAACGGGGCCAAAAATTCCTGCATCAGACTTGGCCTTGCCGTGCCAGTAATGTCGGGAGAGGGCTCAAAACAATTCCCAAATGTTCATCCATTCGTTTCCCGTTTTGTTTTCCATTAGTACGCCGGTGCCACATTCTTCCAAAACGCCAAGGCTCATCACCCCAAAATATGCCCTCCCCCTTTTACGATGATGCGTCTATTGGCCCGGTATCAATCCCCCTGACCACTATGTAGGTATAAGAATGATATGTTGTGGCCAAATGCTGAACTTTGCCGCTCGCCTTCTCCACCATGTCACCAGACTATTATTGGATGACACCCAACCTTATACGACGTAGGAAGTTAGGTCTTAATCACCAACGGAGACAACGACATCGCCTTTGCATTTGCCGTAGGAGCAACATTCGGATGGATCCATGTCTCCTCGGAGGATAGCATCAACCTTTGCCTAGAGAGGGTCAGTCATAGCATTCATACATCCAAATCATGAACTCTTACATCTGGACATGGCCCTGTAGGACCAACTGGCGCAGAGGCAACGAGCAAGGCTTGCAAAATTGCAAAGCCTGTCCACGCAAATGCTGTCTTCATGATGTAGATCGTAGGAGAGAAGAGTTAGGGTTATTCGCCTTAAAGTTCCCGTGGCCCTATTTCCTGTGGAATAAAACTTGTGGCCGAGTCCCTTAAGGGGGAAGCCTTCGGAAACGAAACCCGAAGGAAGTGGCGACGGGGTAAATCGAAATGGCAGCAATGGACACACTACCCTGCCTTCCTGCTACTTTGGCGATGAATAGCTGAGCAATTCAGGTAGAAACGGCAAGTGGTGCGTAGATCGATCGCACGTTCGCGAGATACGGCGGAAGGAACTTTTGATCTCGACTCCCACGGCTTTTTCTAGAGGATCTGAGAGGACATATATTTGGATATATGGATACACGCATATATGTATTTCCAGCGATATCAGATCGGATCCATCAGGTCACTATGCTCTGCATTAGCATCTCGGCACCTCTGCAACTTATGCGTCTAGCGCCTACCACATGCAACTCCTTGGCATCAAACAGCCGCGGCTCCTTCTTGGTACTACCTTTCTTAGGAGATATACGGTAGTAGGAGCTACAGTTAGAGGGGAGGGTAGGAGGTATCGAGTCTGGAGGAAGCGGTTGAGCAGGGCAAACCTGGCGCTTTTGTGCATGGCGGGAAGAGGGCGGGCGCGATAGTAGTGCATCGTACCTTATATCGCGTTCCACCGCTCCGTGCCTGTAGAATCTCTGCGTCACGATAGCTGGATTGCCTGCTAAATCTGCCAAGACACGCTACCGTGTGGTTCTGAATACGAGTTGTTTCCGTGGCTGGTGTCAGGAAGATCCTTGCTCGGTTCCGCTGCCCTTGCCGCGCAGGTATGGAGATTGTTTCTCTCCTCCTCGCTTGAATGATCTTACTAGTCCCTAGTAGGCACACTTTAGAGACATTTGAGGCGCCCTGTGCTGTGGCATGGCATTGACGATTTTTGCAAGGTTAGATTCTGCATCACTGAGGAGTACCCTTTTTTAATTATTTGTGGAATTAAGGAACAAATACTGCCGAGAAAATACGATACGGTACATCTAGAAGGCGGTGGGCGTGATATCTCGAACGCAGCTGCCGTATCTATCGTGATAACGGACTACCAAGGGGGGAAAAAACACCAAGCCATTTATTTTCTCAAAGCTCTTCGTGTGCTGCGTCAGATGATTTGATTGTGACCGGCAGCTGAAACGAAACTGTTCCAACGCCCCTGATATCTTCATTCTTTCAACCTGTTTCCTCATTTCAAAATCCCTTGTGCTGAGAAACAGAAACGTTTCAGAGGCCTCGTGCTTTATCACGTCAGCATTGTACTCGGCACATTCGCATGACTGCTAGCACTAGGCCTAGGAAGGAACTCTTGTCTTTCAAAATTCTTCAGAGTCCAGCATTTTGATCTCTCGTTAACAGATCCCTAGCAATTCACCCGCTAGACGACCCTAGTAGTCTAAATTGCCTGAGCTGAACCCCCAACTATGACGACACTGATGCCGCTGCCGCTGTTCCTAGACCAGGGTCCCTGACATGTCTTCCAGCATGGCTCCAAAAAAGGGCAGATGTGTCATCTTGCTACTTCGTGCAACGCTTCCCTTTTTCCCATCGCAGCTTCGGCTGAAGAGTGAACCGGACATGTTTGGCTGAGCCCCGTCAGTCTCTGCGCTCCCTATCTAAATGAGTAGCCAGGGGATTATGGAGTGGCCCCAAACACCAGGAAACCAATACAATAGCTTCTACTCCGTACGGAGTGGCCGTATTACCAATTACGCGATGTGGACATTTTTTGCACAGCGATATATGTGGCCCCTGCCTTCATGAAGCAAACGCCAGCTGTGCCAGACTTGAATAGCGGTTACTTATGCGGAGTATTAGGCGTCGATAGCGTATCGTGAGCCTGCTCCCCTTGTTGAATGGGTTAGTTTACTCCAAACTCCAAGCCTCCAGTCCTACGCCTGCGAATACTACCGTCGCCGCGCCGCCCTCCAATCCGCCGATGGCTGCGATATCTCCAGCATCCGCCACACCGATACATTCCCTTCTTATAAGCTCAATATTCCCATCTTCGGCGCTGGGGATTTTCCAGAGCTTCACGCGTTGGTCGTTGCTTACACTTATTCCCAGGACGTCTGAGCGCCGACGAACAAGCAGAACGCCCGCGATAGCTGCCGCGTGAGCCTTGCGCGCGATGCTTCGCCTCAAGAAAGCCCAGCCAGCATCTTCTGTACTGCCCGAAGTCCGACCGAGTAATGTTACCCCCACGCTATTATCATCGCTCCCGGTAAACACTTGATACCCTCCTCCTGATTTAATCATGTCTAGACTCTTGATGCTGTTTTGATGCAACCGCACCACCTGTTCTAGGACATATTTTTGCTGAACCCCTTCGTCTGGCTCGGTCCGCCATAGGGCAAGATGACCATCGGTGGAAGCTGTGAGAACCAATGGTAGCTGATCGCGCATGCTGAGATGGCGCGTTTGAGTGAGACATGCTCCTGTGTAGGTTCCCTTCACAAGGAGCTCAAATCGGCCGCTGTCGCTTGTGTAGCGATACGTTCTTAACACCGAATTCGAAAATCCCATTGTGACTATTATGGTGTGCCCATCATCGGATCGGCAAACGTCGAAATCCATGATGCGAAGATCAGCGTCTACGCTTTTGTCCGTAAAAACACCTTCACAAACAACGGCCAGACCCATATAATCCGACTCCAAGTTCCGCACTCTCCATACAAAGAACTCTTCATTGCCAGCACTGCTAAAGAGATAGTCACCTCCCAGCCAAACAAGCTTCTGCAGGCCTGTAATATGAGTCTTCATAGCCGCCACACATCGCATCTCCGCTTGTACACCCTCTCCAATAGGCTGATACTCCCATATGCGGATAGACGTGTCCTCTGCACCTGTAGCAATATATCTGCCATTGGAACTCAGAGTCCGAATCTCCCTACCGTGGATTCCAGCCTTCACCCACTCATGCATCAGCTGGTCCGATGAGGATATAGAAAGCCTTGAGGTTTTGGTAAACGCGAAACGATAGCGTCCAGGTATCGATGCGCTATATGTCAACTGGAATGTCCGATGAGCTCCGCCGCATTCAATGGTTGCTAATTCTTCTCGGCGTGTCTCGTTCCAAATGACAAAGTCTTTGCTTCTAAAGCCGTACAAAACGAGCTCAGGTACAGTGTCTTGGGTAAACCACGCGCCTGCAATCATGGGTCCGAATGGCGGTGAAGTTTCATGTCGCAGATGGAGAAGAATGGACTCTGGTTGCCGCTCTACTTCATATATCCTGTATTTGCCGTCACGGCTAGTAACAAGGATGTAGCAAGAGCCCTTCTGTGAGCCTGATTTTGGAGGGAGTGGAAGAATGGCAGTGATGGTATCGCGGCTTCGCGTCGCAATGTCTAGCATTGGGCGGTATGTTCCATCATTTTCTCGATCGAGGATCGACAGCCAGCCATGCCGAGACCCAATGATGAGCAAATCATTCACTTTTCCGGCGGCAGTAGGGACGAACCTAGGATCAAGGCCTTTAGTCTGCCCTTGACTGTGTACATCCCCCGTAGAGATATCAATGGAAAGGTAATGAGAATCCGCCCTGCCGTGAAGGTAAACTAATGCCTCGGCCAAAGGGGTGCTTGATTCATCCCTGCTTTGATTTGAAAGACAGTCTATGTTTGTGATTTTGCCCGGCATGGAGGCAACGTGTTTGGTTGTCCGGGAGGAGAGGTTGAAATGGTAGATGCTGCCACTCGTTGTACCCAACAGAGCTGCTGTAGTGGCAATGCTTTTTACGACGTAACATAGCTTCAGGTCTCCTTGCAGCTCCTGGGGGACATCGATCTGCTCCCACTTTGGGTTGGTATGAGGCTCTTTCAAGTGGCCCAGCAGGAGCCTTCCGTGGCTGGTTGTGACGAGGATGTGATCGTGAGAGAGGAAATCATAGCGACTGATAATTTCTTTCGCAGAAGGAGTAGTTGGTGTTGCTACATCAGTGAGACTTTTGAGAATGTCATCGACATCCAGATTCATTGGGCCCTCGAAACTGGTTGATCGTTCGTGTGGCAGGATGGGCTCTTCGATGAGACAAATTTGGCTATCAGCGCCGCCGGTGGCAATGAGCACAGAGCTGTCTTCGAGCAGCATGGCTCTCGACCAGAGGTGCTTCCCGTTGTGCAGGGAGAATGTCTTGCTGTGAGACATTGTCCCTGTCAAGGGTGTTGGACCGAGGTCAGCCTCTCCAGCCGGCGCGGCATGGCTGATCCGAAGGCGCCATCTCTGCGTCGTCGCGTCCTCTCCGAAGGAATAGACGAATAGCGCATTTTCTCCGCATGATGGGCCAAACTTGACTCCCCATATGCGCGAGGCATGCCCCATGACAGCTGTAATGGGAGTACTGCCCTGATTTGAATCTTGAACATTGACGTCACCGCTGATGTCGTTGCCGCCAAAGCCGGTGTTGATGACCTCGTTGGAGCGGGAAGCCTGGGCATGGGCGTGGTCCTCTCGCTCTGTGACATCCCAGATTCGGATCGTCCTGTCATCGCTGCAGCTGGCAAGTATCCGCGCCACGCTCCCGTTGGAAAGCGTAACTGTACAGATATCCACGCCGAAAATGGACCCCTCGTGGCCTTCAAAGTTGAATAGCGTCTCCGTTGTCCCCTTGCCGCCATTTGCGAGCCAGCATTTCCACACAACGACGTGACCGAACACAGTTCCGCCGGCTACTAAGACGGTGTCATTTGAGATCCAAGTGAGGTGAGCGGAATAGAGCATCGGTCTTGAGGGTGCAATGGCGGCGCCGAGGGTGATTTCTCCGGTATGGGGTGAGTATTCCAGTGGAATGACTTCATTGTGGGCTGTAGCCAGGACGGCGATAGAAGAATCAGCCTCTGAAAAAGCACCATGATAAATCCAGTCCGGAGCCGTCGCGCGAGCAATCACGGGGGTCGATCCATTGTTCTGGGTGAGGTCCTCAATAGAGAGGACAGCCACATGGCAGAACCCCCAGACAAGAACCCTGCCATGCCGCACATGGATCCCATGAATAGGCTGATCCGTAAACACGCCCACGCGGGAGATGAAGCGGCCCTTATGCTGCCCGTTTTTCGCCTCGTAGACGGCGAGATCAGAGTCCTCGCCGGCGAGAACGAAGAGCTTCCTGGACGGGGCGCGGCATAAAGCCAGAGCCGTGATGGGGACTTGGGAGAGCTCCCGCTTTAGTCTGGTCTGGTTTGTAGTCTTGCATGATTAATTAGCCGTGTGTTCTTGACATGGTGAATACCTGTTTAAAAAAAAAAAGGCTGGGAGGGGATGGGTGGAAAGGGTCTGTAAGGGACGAATTTGATGCTGGACACAGAAGGAGGGGCAGTTTAAAATTTTATGCAGTGACGGACATGAACCATGATGCTGGTAGAGTCAGAGAATAGGAGCGACTCTTAAAAGTTAGGTGAGCCACAGGCTCGGTGTGGTATAGGTAACCACGTTATGCAGGCATTCAGTTATGGCGAGTGAATTAGTATTTACTAAAATGCTGCTGGTGTTGTTGAGTGCGCAACAAAAATATGTGGTGCCAAAAAATTTTGTGCATGTGCCGACTACAGAGGCGCAAGGTGTGGATGGAGATAGCGATCCCGCCAACTCGCTAGCACATGTTCAATATTCAGCATATTATTCTCAACACTACACAGGCATCACGGCACGCTTTCTATCAGGTATTTAGTTGCACAGAATGTTGTTTTAATTTTTCTTGTCGTTCATTCGTGATTTATCCTCCATACTCTATGTACAGATTGTTCCCCCCATCTCGGGTATCCAACTACCAACTGCTGTTCCACCCATACTCAAAATATACCAAACGCCATGCAAAGGAATGTTCAAAATAACACATTACAACGAGCACCCAAGTACTTATTCAGTTGTTCATGTATTCAGCCGGTCTGGGGATTTTTTTAAAAAAGAGACCACACCACAAAAAGAGACTGTGCCTTGTTCTTGTTTAATTACCAGGTAACGTCGCCAGCCTCTTTATGCTCGGTGAGAGTAGGGCTCGTAAGCAAGGTCGGATCGGCCAGAGCCGGAGGCGAAGCGAGGAGCACCAGAGGTGTAGCCGGTCTGTTCGCCCAGAGGAGCATATCCGCGGGATCCAAATCCGCCAGAGGGCAGCAGCTTCTCGCCGTCGCCGACGGAGGTGTGGTGGTTCTTGTTGCTCTTCTGGCGCTTCTCGGGCTTGCAGCAGCAGATGGTGAAGATCCAGAAGAGACTGGCGCCAATGCAGAAAGCGGCACCAATCCAGATGATGGCAAGGAAGCGGCCATCCAGGTGGACCTTGGCACCGTAGAGAGACTTGGAGCCCTGGACAACACCAGCAATGATGCCAACGGTGGCAGTGGAGAGAGAGCAGGCAATGATGACCAGGATGGTGGTAAGGACAGATTCAAACCACGTCAAGCAGGAGACAGCACGGGAGAAATTGGAGAAGATTCCAATGATGAGCTCCAGGCCGAGACCGACCAGGGCGATGATAAAGGCAACTTCCGACCACTTGATGAGCTTGCGGAAGACGGTGAGGGCGTCCTTGATATCCTTGGGCAGCTGGATGGTGGTGCTGCCCTCCTTGACATCATCAACGTTGATCTGCTTGGTGGCCCAATCGAACTGAGACTTGGTGCAGGTCCACTTCTTGTTATCGTCGGAGGAGCAGGATCCCCAAAGCGTCAGGTCGTAGTACTTGTGAAGGCCAAGATCGACAGCAGTGATGTTATCCGTCTTGGTTTCCTTGATGCTGAATTCGGCTCGAGAGGTGAGAGTCTTCAAGCTCAGCGGGCTGATGCTCAGGTTGCTGAGATCCACCTGGATGAGCTTGACGTTGTGGTGGGCCACGCCGGCGAGGACGGCATAAAGCAGAGTGCCGATGGAGCCAATGGTGAGGATGAGTGGCAAGGCCACGCAGAAAAATCGACCGACACCCATACTGTCTTTCTTTGTTGTTGTTTTTTTGCTTGTTTATCGGTGAGGGATTCTGTGCTTTAGGCAGAGAGTGACTCTGATATAGAACGAGAGGTTGGGTCGGTGGCTCTCGATCAAAAGAGATGACAAAAGTCGAGTCGACCTGTTGAAACGAAAGTCGAGCTGACGCACTCACACAAAACGGTGAGAAGACACAAAACAAGACAGGATGAGATGATGGAATAAGCAGTAGGAGAGGATCACCATCCAGTTGGGCACCAGGTGGTTTTAAAAGCTGGAGCGGGCTGAAGAAGCGTCGTTGCTTACATGTTTTAGTGGGCTGCAACGTGCGGCGAGTGGGTGGCGCAGTAAACAAAGCCCGGTACATGCTGGAGGCGTTTTTTAGGTGGCAGGGTGGGGTGGATCCTTTGGCGGGCAGTGCGAGATTCAGCGGGGAGACAGCAGGGCGATCCAGCGCTGCTGACTGTTCGAATCCTACCAATGGGCCAGCTCCAGATATGGTTAAAAAGGCGCAAATGGATCCTGGAGCCAGTGAGCCACAGGGCTTACTCCAGTGAGCGCTGCTACAGTAGTTGAGCAGCCAGCAGGGTCAGGGGGGGAGGAGAAGGGAGGGGAGAGGCTGGGGATCTTGGGACCTGATGCTGGTGCCGTGTTGGTGCAGCCACGAGAGACGGTTGGCACGCAGTAGGTATTTTTGCAACGCCAGATTAGCTGCTGATGGCTTGATACACGTACAGGCGGTCATGGCGCCGTGACTAATGCGCCCACGTTCTGCTCCATAAATAGACAAAAGGTCACCGCGCGGCTATAAATACCGTCCCTGGTGGTGCTTGGGGCTATCTATGGACATGTACTATCTACGGAGCTACTACTAGAACCTCCCTGTCGTGATACAAATAGTACCCCATGATAAATTGCCAGTAAGCACATGTATTCAGGCACGGCGACACATGGACGGGAGACGACCGGTGCCGTGCTATTTTGGCAGAGAGAGCCCGAAGCCCCTTTGTCATCTTTAAGGACAGAAAAAAATGTCCCAGACTGGTTGCTGGTCTGAAGTAGCGGCCTCCAAGGGGTCCAGCCGTGATATTACCTGGTGCTACCCTACCACATACACACTTGTGCTCAGTACCCGGTACGGTACCCCGCCAAAGAAAGTTGGACTTGGCTGCAGCCAACGTCATACCTCAAATCCAAGCACGAGAATTGTCGTTGCGGTGGCTGAATTCCCATATTGTAACAGTACATATGCGCAGTACTTCGTATGGGATGTAAATCATTTCCTAGACAGCGGGTGGCTTAAGATCTTCAGCGGTCCAGATTATGGAATACTACTACGTACTACCATTTCTGTATGTAGTAATAATAAACACTGTGAACCCTGAATCGGCTCTCTTTTTTTTTTGGAGCTGCTGACGACGATAGCTGGGATCCAAGCGTGCATGTGTGGTTCCTGGCGCTGATCGCACCGTCTAGCTCTGACTGTGCACGGAAATGCGCATCCGAGAAAGCAAGCTGACTCCCAACGCGGCTCTTGGTCGAGCCGCGCCTAATTCGACAGGCCAAGGGTGAAGAAAAGTTCCCTGGCGACATGCCCAAAGCCATGGATTGCGCTTGTCTCGCTCTACTGTACGAAATCTTACTAGCCATGCTCTCTGCTTCCTCTAGGGTAGACGAATCCCATCGCTTGGCATTACTGCACAGCCCAAAGCTGGCAAGCTGCTAGCTCGGATTAGTTATCGCGCTAGTCCGGCTACTCTGCCCCCCCCAACTGGGCTGTGAGGCGAACTATTTTTCTAATTTTAGCGATTCACTATCGGGCTCAGCCCAAGCTTCGCGGAGCGCTTCTCTACAACTTGTCAAATGGAAACGCGGAATGCCTCAGCCGCCCTGATTGGGGTAAGGCGACACGGATAGCTTACTCAATAGCGGCGAAATTAGGGTAAGCAGGCGTTCAACTCGACAAAGGATGTGAAGTGCTTTGGGGAAACGCTCTCCTGCGTGCGATACCTCGCTTCTCAAAATATCGTACCCGTGAGAGATCGGAGCCTGCTGCATGATGCCTTACTTAGTAAGAATGGGAGGAGTTGTTCATCGTCTTTTGGTAGGACTCCGGCTCTCCACTTGCCAACTGCGATGTTTTCCAGCCTCTCTTCCTCGTTTTCTTTTACGTTTTTTTTTTTTTTCTTTCTCTTTCGATGCCTCTTCTCATCTCATCTTTTTTCTTTTTCTTTTTCAAAGCCATCCTCTTTCAGTTATATTTCAGCTCCATATTCTATCTAGTCTCTTCCTCCGTCGCATCTGGAACATGGCTGATTAATCACCCGTTTCTGCACCCGTCTTACTCTGATGTGGGCACCAAGCGCTGCAGCGCTGCAGCTTTTTCTGGCCTTGTGCATGGCCAACACCTCTGCAGCCCTAATTTGAGCCACTCTCACGTCAAATAATAGCCACTGCTTTACACCGCACGGCTGCTCTCCGAACGTAAGACGTGACAATGCTATTGACCAACAACAAATCCTGGCATAGAAACGATATCGAGGATGCGCTCCTTCACCCTCGAGAGCGAATTATATCCTGCCAGTGTATTTGGATTACGACAATATTAGCCCAAGTGCCACACACACCGGCCATCCTCAGCGCCACATACGAGGCCGCGCGGGTGCTTCCCGAAGCAACATTCGAAGCGGGCCTTGGTCTGCTTAAACGTGCCAGAGAGGGCGTCGGCATCAGTGGCTTAACAATTGCCAGAATGGCGGTAAGGATGAGTCTTGCATGGGTCCTCTTCACGGCACAGTGCTCATTTTCACTCGCTACACTGGAAGAGATGCTGGAAGACTACTCCGTGCGACGATACTATTACTTATTGTTGGCTCATAGGTTCTACACCTGACCCCGTCATTGATCTTTTCTCCTGCGTCTGGAAAGCAGTGAGCCATGTACGCTTAGGCTTGGCGTCGGTTGGCCAACGCAGTCAGTTTACGAGCGAGTGAATCAAAGTAGGCGGGTTGACATTTGTATCTCTGCTACTCCGTACTGCCTGATTTCTCCTTGGGGGCTGTTTTCTCATTGACATCAGTTCACGAGGGTTATACGATATTGTACGGGGAGAAACGGAAATTCCGTCTAAATGTGAGCATCCTCCGAAGGATGCAACCGTGCGCAGAGGCTCAGCTGTTGGGCGGCTGGGACACGAGTCGCCAATGAGAAGGGTGATCAAAAGACGGTCTCAGAACGACGCGATGTCTCTATTTCTTCGGTGTTGCCTTTGTGTGTGATGCAGAGGGCAAGATACGGTAAGGGTGTGTGTATGTACTCTGTGGTTGGAAGGGGGCTTGCCTGGGAGGAAGTGGCACCAAGCATGAGCCGCATGTCGTGCGCGGTCAAGTGCCACCTTGAGCCGCACATTTCGGCACGAGGGTGTTGGCGACGTCAATAGTTACTCGCCACACAAGGACTCGATTCTCCTCCAAGCATCGTAAAGCGGTGATGCATCGAACCCGCTGTTCAAATGTGCCATCTTGATGGCATCTTCAATCGTAGTAAAAAAGCAAAAGCCCAGAAATTCGTCGCGGCGCCGGCACGTGCCTGCTATGTCGGTCGACTTGAGCTGCAGGGGCGGCATAACGAACGAGCTGCTGGACTTCCAGTGGCTCCCGGGCCCGTGGGGGCTGGACTCGGTCTGCAAAAGCGCAAGGCCGGACTGGGATTAGGCGGCTCCGGAGCCGTTTAGGGCCACTAGGGCGAACGCTACAGCGCGCTCTAAGGGGCCCTGGGCTGGCTGTCAGCGCCCAAGGTGCCCAATAATGACCAGGGGTGCGAAGAGCCTGGGTAGCATTGCCCAAGACTGAAGGCATCGCCGTCCGTTGATTTTTCTTCGTCGGAGCATCCTTCGGGCTAATGTGTCATTGTCGTTGAGCGCGAAAAACAATTCAGACCATTGATTTGGCTCTCTCCCTCTTGTTTTCTTCTGGCTGTGGCGTTAATCTATCAAGTGCTACGGAATAATGGACAAAGTATTGCCATGCACAATGGACAAGACACTGTACTTCGTACCTGGGTAGAGCTTTAGGTTAGGTACAGAGCCATTAGGCAACACCATGGGTAGGTAGCATTCCGGCTGCGCGCCTCTTTTTTGCGTCCTCTTTTGCCCAGCTATCGTGTCCGCGCCCGACGGCAAAAGCTCCGCCTCGCCGCATCCAGCCCACCAAAAGAACCTCCTGGCCTCCCCTCCGGAACCAGGTCTCCGAACAACATCTCGAGTCTGTTGCCTTTCGAGGGCCCCCAAGAGGGGGGTTGTGTATGGGTGTGAAACCTTAATCAGAAGTATTGGTCCTCTTCTGCCCCGGCGGCTGTGTCACAAGGTCCCGGATAGACTCCTCCGCATCCAGCTATCGACCCCGCGGCTATTCACAACAGCTTTGTAGTTTCTTTCTCTCTCCATGTCTCTCTGACTTCTTCTTTATCCCACTGCTCGCTGTCCGTCGTCATTTTTATATATACCCTGTACCTTGATCAATATTCGTTCTTCTGCGATACGGCACATCAGCAAAACTTGGATTCAACGGCCGGCCATCACCAGCCATTAGCGGATTGCGCCCCACAGGCCGTCTGCCCAAAACCCGATCCGCAACGGTAGTAGTAGTATTTACCATCTACCATCTATCCCCCTCCCCCCCGCTCTTGTTTTGTTTTCTTCGCACAGAAGACGGTAAAGGCGACAAGAAGAGAAAAAATTTACATAAATCGAACCACGTCGCCAGGATACCAGCCATTCCAACGATTCTTGCCTGCTCCACGACGCCATAAAGCCCGGCTCTTATCGCCCAGCAAACTAGCAAGCGAGGGCGGCGTTAGCACGTATTTACACTCGCCGCCATAAGCTTTGCCGAGATAGGAGCTCCGTGTGAGCATCGCCACCCGGGCCCGTTCGCCGTCCGCACGCTCCTCTCTGTACCTGTGCTGTGGTTGCTAAGCTGCCTTGAGTGTCTACTCCTACTGTATTTGAACTGTATGTGTATCCGTTTCTCTTTTCCGTCATCCATCTCCCACGATAACTCCTCCATCTCGCGCGGCCAAAATCCATCCAAGACGAGACATCTTGGCCGTGCTCCCGAGACTTGCCCCTCCAAGCCCCCCTTTGCGCCTCAGATCCATGTCTTGGAGGACGTAGGCCCTGGATCTGCAAGGTACTATACCATTTCCCTTCGAGTTCCATTCTATCCTGCTTCATCAGCCGTCAAGGAAGTTTCCGTGCAGACGGCTCGCTGCCCCAGCTGTCTCTGGAAGAAACCGCTGCTCCGTTCCTCTCGTCGCCTTGCTGCTGCACTTGGACCGCGTCAGTCGTTGCGGCGCTGTCGTGCTGGCCCATCCGCCATAGCCGTTCTGCTGCCGTCCATTTGTCTTCAAGGTTCCCATTATTAAACATACCACACCCCGCTCCTGCGCCCTGCTGCAGTCCCGCGGATGCAGCAGACACACACGCTCCGGATCGGCCGCGCTGATTCCGCCGTCTAGATTTTTTTTTTTTTTTTTACGGCCGAGGCCATTTTCGCATTTCTACCTGCGTATTCCCGGCCTGATTTTGGGCGGTTCCTGAGCCGGAGCGCTGTTTCCAGAGCTACCGGTCTCGACCCAGAGTCTCAGTCACGAGCTACCACGACGTCATCCGCTCCGACCCTAATAGAGCTCTAATAAGCTCCTCCAAGCTGGCCTGTCTTCCTAGGCTCTCGCCTAAGACAACCAAAACGGACGCTCCAAGGAGCCAGCGGTCCTCTTTCTTTACCGACCTCGGTCGACGATTCCATCCTCCCTAAGACGGGCTGGGATTGCGGCTGCTCATATTTTTTTTTCCCACCACCCCCTACGACTTTTGCCACGGGACCCGCGCGAACTGCTGAGAGACAGTCATCACCTGCTGACGACCTGACAACAGGGTCTGCCAGCGAGGCGAACAGACCTGAGTTTTTCCCAACCTCGCGGCATTTTCGCTGTATTTGAACAGCATCGCAGCTCTCGCGCCCCACGGAATCTTTGCCATCACACGTCTGAACCGCAATGGGCAACCAATCTTCCAAAGAGGGCGGCTCCTCCAAAAATGGCGCCGGCTCGGCGGATGCTCTCCAATCTTACCCTTCCTTTAGCAAGTCGGACACCAAAGATTCGACTCGGTCTTTTCGCGGGTTGCGGTCTAAAATCCCGGGTAGCGGTAAGACTGACAGTCCGAGAAACTCGGTTCTGGCCAACGGTGACTCGGGCGATGCTGCGTCGGTTCGATCTGGCAAGAGTGGTCGCTCCAGCATCTCCCGCTCCGGCCGCAGTAGCGATACGATCCCGCTGAGGGGCAACTCGACCGATCTATCCGAGCCGCCTACTCAAGACGATCATATACCTCCGCCATCCCCAGTCTCCGAATCGGTTAAGAGTGGCGCTCACGATGTAAGCGCCGCGCAAGCTTCGGGCGAGGTCGACCACGTTTCCGACCAACCTCCATCGGCCAACGCCAGCGTCAACACGCACTTGCTCTCTCCGGGCCAGTCCATCCTGGTGAAGCGCGAAGATGCCCCCGTCAAGAAGCCGCCAAAGAAGCCCAAGAATGATACCATGGGCATGGACGAAATAAAGGAGATGGACCTCGATGATTACATTAAGCGACTCCTAGATGCTGGATACGCCGGCAAGGTCACCAAGAGTGTGTGCCTCAAGAATGCGGAAATCATGGCCATTTGCGCACGCGTTCGAGAGGTGTTCCTTGCCCAGCCCGCTCTGCTAGAGCTCGATGCTCCCGTCAAAATTGTCGGAGATGTCCATGGCCAGTATACCGATCTCATTCGCATGTTTGAGATGTGCGGCTTCCCTCCGACGAGCAACTATCTTTTCCTCGGGGATTATGTCGACAGGGGCAAGCAATCTCTCGAGACGATTCTGCTCTTGCTTTGCTATAAGCTCAAGTTCCCCGAGAACTTTTTCCTGCTCCGAGGAAACCACGAATGCGCCAACGTGACCCGGGTGTATGGCTTCTATGACGAATGTAAGCGAAGATGCAACATCAAGATCTGGAAGACCTTCATCGACTGCTTCAACACACTTCCGATTGCTGCTATTGTGGCCGGAAAGATCTTTTGCGTCCATGGCGGCCTCTCGCCTGCTCTGAGCCACATGGACGATATTCGCAATATTGCTCGCCCCACCGACGTCCCCGATTATGGGCTGCTCAACGACCTCCTCTGGGCTGATCCAGCGGACATGGAACAGGACTGGGAAGCGAACGAACGAGGAGTGAGTTATTGTTTCGGTAAACGAGTCATCACCGATTTCCTCGCCACACATGACTTTGATTTAGTCTGCCGTGCCCACATGGTGGTAGAAGACGGCTATGAGTTTTTCAATGACCGGGTATTGGTCACAGTGTTTAGCGCACCAAATGTAAGTCGTCTCGTCATCTTGCAATCCGACGCGATTCAGTGAGTTCTAACCAACCGCTTTGCAGTACTGCGGTGAATTTGATAATTGGGGCGCAGTCATGTCTGTGTCCTCGGAATTGCTCTGCAGCTTTGAACTCCTCAAGCCTCTTGATTCCAGTGCTCTGAAGAGCCACATCAAGAAAGGCCGGAATAAGCGTCAACAAATGCTCAACAGTCCTGTAAGTAAGCCGTTCAACTCTCCAGTGATTTGTAGACTGACGATTGGTAGCCTGCGAGTGTTCAACCACAGAGTGTCTAATGAAGGGAACTTCGAGAGACTGCTTACTTCTCTTTACCTTTGTCTATCCTGTCTCTCCCTGTCTCTCTTTATGTACAGGTTTCTTTTTTTTTTCTCTTCCTCCACAACAAGAACAGTAAAGAGAAGACTTGAGATTGTCAGTGGTGGGCAGCGCCATCCGTCTTATACCATTGTCTTATACGGGGCTTCGTGTCCATGTGATCAAGATGGCGAGACAACACAGCATGTGGCTACCGCAGCCACGGGGTAACAACCGTGTCGAGTGGTTTGACTGGCTTTATTTGAACGGTAGGACATAATTGTCTGAGCCAAGACCTGGAATGGTCTCTTGGCACTGCGCCTTGGTATGGGCCTCCATTTTCTTTGGGCATGGCGGAAATTAAATTTACTATTCCACTCTTCCTTTTTTTTTATTTAAAAAAAAATACAAGTCGGCGTCGTATAAGTGGGAGGATCAATGGGTAGATGGACAAGACTTGTAGCAGAGAAACTCTACAACCTTAGCCTTGGGAATTACTGACTTGGGCTTAATACACGATGGGCTCGCGCTGGGAATCTCTGTAGCGTCCATCGCGGCGTTAGATAGTGTGTCTGATTGCCTGGGCCAACTTGGAGTAGAAGCTTTATGAGAATTCTCTGAAGAAAAGATTGACCTAATTCTTATTATAGTTGTGTTGTTTGTGGATTTGGGTGTAATTTTATGTACCTGTAACTACAGCGCCTTGGTGGTTGCATGCTTAGTCATCCCAACGACAGAATTTGGTCCTCGCCATCTTATCCATCCCACTTTAGCACAAGAAAAGAGTCCAAGGACCATCAAACCCCACGACAATGAGCTCCCAAACACTCCGCTCGGTATATCGAGCGAGGCCAGAGTTGGGACAGGCTGGATATGCCCTAAGAGGCTACGTTCGCCAGTTCTCCACGACGCAATCGCAGCTCGACGAGGCCCCTCCCAGCGATGCCAATGCCAAACCACCTACGGCTCGACAGCGAACCCGCGCGGCGGCCAGCGAGATCAATGCCCTGGTGAAGAATCGATCAGGTGGCCAGGGAGCCCGGAAATCTACAGACTCTCCCGCGGCGTCGGCGCAGCCTAGAGTAATTGACGTGCGGAGCCTGCCTCGAGGAGGGATGCTCCGAGGGCGGGGTGGACTACGAGGACGAGGACGAGGAGGGCCAGCTGCAGCAGGGACTGCCGGCCCCCGAGCTGCGTCACCGAGCGGGAATCGATTCGCCGGCGCTGCGAACAGAGGGAGGACGTCTGCGCTCGGCGCGGGGCGAGGAGGACGGGCGGGTGCCGGACGGGGAGGAGGCAGGACCGGCGCGGGCAAGGGCAGGGCGGCGAAGAAGACCGAAGGAGGCGAGGGCGGCAATAAAGCGGCTGGCGCTGCCGGGCCGCGGGGCAAGAGACAAGATCCCTTTGAGCGGATGGATCCCCAGGAGCAGCAGTTTGACGACGCGATGCGGTTCGGGACGAAGACAGGCTACAGCCCTTTGTTGACCAAGGAGGCCCTTGCGACGTTTGTGCCGGCGATTCCCGCTACCAAGGAGGGTCGGCTGGCAGCCGTGATGGAGAACTTGAGCATCCTCGGTGGGAGGGCCGACCCTGTGGCCGTGCCGCAGAACCTGCAGGCGAGGAACTACGCCGAGGAGGTGGAAGGCAACGGGGCGCGCTTCTTCGCGGACGTCAAGGCGAGGGAGGCGGCGGAGCGGCATCTGCAGGAGAAGAGGGCGCAGCAGCTGCAGGCTGAGGGCAAAGAAGTGACACCTGAGGAGCAGAAGAAGCCCATCATCCAGGACGTCGAGGACGCGGTCAAGAAGGTGATTCTGGAGCAGGCGGTGGAGGGCAAGCACGAGACGCCCAGGTTCGCGACGGACCCTGTGGGGATTGCGAGAGCATGGCACCTGAGGTCCGGGACGTATACGCAAAAGGACGTGGAGAGCTTTGAGAAGAAGCTGACGTCGCTGCTGGGTGCTGCGGGCGCCAAGGGGGGGAAGAATGCGAATGCGAATGCAAAGGCCAAGGCCTCTTGAGCGGGCTGGAGAAAGAAACATGAAAAGTTATATTGTGTACGATTAAAAGAACGATAGAAACACGGCTGTTTTTTTGTATGAAAATCTCATGGTAATTTTTTCTTCCTCTTTTGACTAGAGCTCTTGTAAAAGTGTACTGCTGTGACTACTTTGTTATACTGTAGCATAGCGAGATGTGATTTTTGTATTATACAATGATGGACTTCATCTAACGCATCCAAATGCCTGTAGCTTACCTGCGGTCAAGCTGCTTAATCACCTGCGCCTCCTCGCCGTCAATCTCCTTCATCTTCTTGTCCTGCACCTTTTGCAGCTCCTTATCCGCCTTGCGGACCACGTCCGGCAGCACGGTGCCGCTCTTCTTCCAGTCCTTGAGGGCCTTCTCATGCTTAGTGCGGGCCTGGCGCACGCGGTCTCGCCAGCCCTGGCAGGCGTCCTTGACGCGGCGCACGAGGTCGTCCTTGCGCTCCATCTCGACCTTGAGGAGGAGTTCGAGCTCGTTGTCTTCGGAGCGCTGGGGCTGCTGGTTGAAGTCCTTGCTGGACTGGACGGCGGACATGATGGGCTTGAGGTAGTCCCGCTCGTTGACGAGGAGGGAGATGATTCTTCCTGAGCGGGGGACTATCTGGGCGAGCTCGCGGAGGGGGAAGGACACCTTTGAGCCGTCTTCATCTTTGATGGGGACGGACAAGGCGCCCAGGGCGTCGGGGTTGAAGCGGCCGCCGTGGAGGACGGCTTGGAGCTGGGCTTTGAAGTGCGCGTCGATGGATGTATACGCGGCTAGGAGGGAGGAGAAATCGAGAGGGTCTTCGGGGTTGGGTTGGGCATGGTCGGCTTTGGAAGAGCTGTGAGAGGGGGAGGAGGCGGAGGAGGAGGTGGTGGTAGAAGACGATGTAGCTGCGACATCGTTGTCTCGTGAGGAGGGGCTGTTGCTTGCGGCTGCGATTTTGCGCTTCTTGAGAAGAGGTGTGGATTGGCTAAAAGTGCGAGCGAGAGGAGGAGAGCAAGGAGCTTTGTTGATGTGAGCGAGGCTCGTCAATGAGAGGCGAGCAGAGGAGAGACTCGAGAGATGTCTTCTGCGGCAGCGAGCACAATGGACAAAAGTTAGCTTCTATTCTTCAATTTGCGTGCGGGGAGGTAGATTAGCAATTGAACGCTCATATGGGTGTTCATACCCTTCTGCCTGCGCCAGCAGGCGCATTCCATGGCTGGCAAGATTGCCAGAGCGAGAGAGCGCCATGGGGAAACGAAATGATGTGTGTGTTGATGAGCTGAACCTTGTATATGAAGGCACAAGTTCAATGCTTTTGCTAGTAAGAGCTTGCAGAAGGTGGGGTGACGTACTTGGCACGCTGCTACCACTCTGATAAGATAAGATGCGGCAGCTTGTGTCTTAATTGCTGGGACGAGCATGAGATTCTTGCCTTTGGCTTTATTGAACAAAGAATAGGCGGCTGGGCAATGCATTTACTTCTATCCTGCTTACTCGTCGTTCTTAGGATACACAAGACAGCTTTGACTTGCCTTGAGCGATATCTGCATGGAGCGTGTTCTTTACAATATGTGAGTGGAATGCTTGGGTCACTTGTCTCACTTTCTCATAACAAATGTAGAGCTGTAGGGGATGAAAGAAACAACTGGCAGGCACAGCAAGAGAAATTGATGCTCTCCTCTTCAAGCCTACACGCTGTTAATTCTTTCATGTGTAAATTTTGCAGAGGTCCATGCCCACACAGAGCTATGCCATCTCTTCAAGATCTCGCGCAAAAAGAAATCGATACCACAGTTATTATGCCCACCATCTCCCCGTATACATATATATCAGTAGAGTTGACATGCAAGCAAATGATTTCAACCAAAAATATTACCAAAAAAATGAAAATCAGACAAAAGAAATGACCATGGCAGGGTTCGAACCTGCGACCTTTCGCGTTATTGCTTGTAAGGCGACTGCGCTAGCCACTGCGCCACATAGTCCTGTGACTTATTTGTTGGGGAATTTGCAAAGGAAAGGAGCTTATAAAGGTACATGCATTCATGGCCGTAATCGGAAGCAAGCACACAGTTGGAGAATAACGTCATGTAAGAACAGATGAAGTTGGATTATTCTCATTGTAAATTGAGCCAAGGCATATCATATTGAACGTGCCTGTTCTTTTTGGGTATTACGTGCTGCATATTGTGCCATCATTACTCTAGGGAGGCTTCACTGTCATTTGTTTACATCATTGTCTCTATATGCGATATCGTTATTTCATTGTATCGTGGAACATTAACTAGTCATGGCTACTCCATTTTCTCTAATATATACAACCTTAGCTTTGAAGCGGCTTGCCCATACCACCATAGGTAATCATCTTGGTGATCTGGTACTCTGCAATGCCGTACTTTGATCCCTCCCGACCGAAACCACTCTCCTTGACACCACCAAACGGCGCCGCCGGGTCAGAAATGATACCGGTGTTGATGCCGACCATGCCGACCTCCAGGGCCTCTGCGACACGGTGAACCCGCTCCAAGTCGCGGGAGTAGAAATAGCCTGCCAGGCCGACCTCGGAAGTGTTGGCCAGCTTGACGACCTCTGCCTCAGTCTTGAAGGGGAAGAGGCCAGCGACAGGGCCAAAGGTTTCCTCGGAAGCAATGGCCATATCGGCCTTCATATCACGGAGAACGGTCAGCTGGAAGAAGTTGGGGCCGACGTCAGGCAGCTTCTGGCCACCGACAAGGAGCTTGGCGCCCTTCTTGACGGCGTCCTGGACGTGGGCATCAACCTTGGAGATGGCGCGGCCGTGGATGAGAGGGCCGTGGGTGGTGCCATCTGCGAAACCGTTGCCGACCTTGAAGGCCTTGACCTTTTCGACGAATTTTGTCACAAAGGCTTCGTAGATGCCCTCCTGGACGTAGATTCGGTTGGCGCACACGCAGGTCTGGCCTGAAGATCGGAATTTTGAGGTGATGGCGCCCGTGACAGCGGCATCGAGATCGGCGTCGTCAAAGACAATAAAGGGGGAGTTTCCGCCGAGCTCCAATGACAGCTTCTTGAGGGTGCTGGATGACTGCTTCATCAAGAGCTTGCCGACGCCTGTGGAGCCGGTGAAGGAAACCTTCTTAATGGTGGGGTGAGTGGTCAGCGCCTCGCCAATGGCCACGGTGTTATCCAGCGTCGTCACAATGTTGACAACGCCCTTGGGGATACCAGCTCGGTGAGCCAGCTCAGCAAGCGCGAGGGCTGTGAATGGGGTCTCTCCGGGAGCCTTGCACACGACGGTGCAGCCAGCTGCCAGAGCCGGGCCAATCTTTCGCGTAATCATGGCAGCAGGGAAATTCCATCTGCAATTGCAAGAGTTAGCGTATAACAGTTCCATGCCCCAAAAGAAAGCAATCTTCATGTCAACTTACGGAGTAATCAAGCCGCAGACACCAACGGGCTCCTTCAGTGTCCATACTCGGTTTCCAGGCACGGTGGCAGGGATGACGTCGCCGTATGTGCGCGGGGCCTCCTCGCTGAACCACTCGAAGAAGTTGGCGGCGTAAGTCGCCTCGCCCCTGGCATCTGCAAGGGGCTTTCCGTTCTCCCATGTAATGAGCTGGGCAATGTCTTCTGCGTTTTCAATGGCGAGGTCGTACCACTTGCGCAGCAGCTTCGCGCGCTCACGGCCGGTCAAGGCTCTGAAGGTCTTGAAGGCGTCGGCGGCAGCAGTGATGGCTGTCTCGGTGTCGGCGACGGTGAACTCGGGGCATGTACCAATCAATTCGCCAGTGGCCGGATCTGTGACGGTGAAATGACCGTTTGGTTAGCCGATTGCTGCAAGAAACACGAAAGAATACATATGAGGGGTTGACTACGAACCGTTGACTTTGAACGTCTTGCCAGACTTGGCAGTCACCCACTCGCCATTGACATAGCAAACATCCTTCTTCAACAAGGACGGGTCTCTGAGCTGCATGTTGCGAATTCCAATTAGTCTTCAGCTAACCCTTGGGGGGTGACAAGAGATTGGGGGCAATGCGCCACAGCGCACGCGCGCGCGCACACGCACCTTGGGAGCCATGGTAGAAGCTCTTCTCACTAGGATTGACGATATACCGGGAGCAAATCGAAAGGCTGATGGAGCAGCGAGTCTATGCAATAACGCCATGGGAAAGAAAGAAAAAAGAGGGGAGAAGACAGGAAGGAAGAGAAAATGTCAATTTAATATATGGATGCACAAATTGCAATCCGGGGGCTGGAGCTCGGTACGTGATTGGAAATGCGAAATGCGGAGGAGGCAACCTTCAAAGACCGGGCCGGGTCAATGTGCGGATGGAGGCGGGGGAGGAGGGCGAATCGATGCGCGCTCTGTGACGTCTGGCGCATGTCCACGCGGTACTGCGCGGCGGGGTACCGGCAATGCCCACAGGATTTCATTTGCTAATTTTACAAGCAGAGCGATGCAGGCGATGCAGGTGCGCGGCCAGAACCGGGTAGAAGCGTTGGATTATTTTTTACCTATTCATTATGTACAAGCCCGGGCCGGTTCTGGAAGCCACTCCGGAAGTCAGCCGGAACGGGAGATTTCGCCTGCAATAGGAAGCCGTCTGATTACTCATGGCCCGGGACACACTGGAAGACACGACTCAAGACACGGCAAAAAGATATCGTTCAACTCGACTATGTTGGCATTGTTATCATAAGTGGGTATATATGTAATAAGAATAAAAGAAAAAGATAAGAAGAGAAATAGTACAGTGTCGTTGTGGACGGCGGCATTTATCCTTGCGGTTTCCTCGCTTCCCCTTGCCTGTCGCGGCCGCCAGGGCCTGGATATCATTACCGTCATATCGCATCCATGAAAGCCTTTTACGCCATTTCCCCATCCCAAGTAACCCAAAGCCCGCTCTTTATCGGCGGAGGTATAAAAACAATAGCATCAGCAGCATCAGCTCCTCAAGAATACACCATGGCCTCGTGCTCCTGTCTCAGCGGGAGTTTCCGGTCGAGAGTGTGAAAGGCCTGCGTTCTCGGCGTAAAAGGCATGGCTCCCGACGCCGATGGCCACTTCACGTCACCCATCTCGATGCCCTTGGCATCCCTGGCATCTTCTTCCTCGTCATCCTCATCCTCATCGGTGTCCAGGTCGTTGAGGGGGCTGGGCCACATGGAATAGAGAGAAAAGCCAAGAACCAAGATATATACGGTGCTGACGCCAAAAGTTAGCAAAAATGTAGATGTAAGTGTTCAAAGATGGTATTTGAGGCTTACAGCATGTATAAGGTGATGAAGAGCGAGGCCTGCGCAAGCTGACAGTTGGTATACTGCCCATACGGCTTGGCCATGTCACAGCCGTATCTAAAGTACCATGCGGCCGGTGCGGGATACCTCGGGTCGGTATAGTCGGGTCCGACTTGGCCATAGACGCTCACGCTGTAGAGAACAGCCAGAGCAATGCTGGCCAAGGTTGACGGAAGAGGGTACCAAATGCGCATGATGACGGCGATGAGCTTGCTAAGCAGGAAGAAGAGAGAGATGACGGAGATGGCGACATTGTAGTCGGTGAAACTGTTGTGCTCTTGTCAGTAAAAAAAAAAAAAAAAACTTGTCATCTCATAGGGTGGTGTTGGCAACTTACGTTCGTGACCAGATGAGAGGAAGTTTCGGCTGGGCCACATGGTTGGCATAGGCGAAGAGGATAATGTCCGGGTTTGAGTTGAGGCGGTGGTCCCATCCAATCTGCCACATGGCAGTCCGATACAAGTCGGGTTGGGAGAGGCCGAAAATGGTGAGAATAGGCACCAGGCCGATGAATTCCACCAGCATCAGCCAGCGGATGGCCAGTCTTGGAGTTCTGGGCCATTTGCGATGGAGGACATGGTAAGTCCACGGCTGGTTTTTGGAATCCAGGATACCCATTTTGGAAACGCTTTCTCTCTCCGGCCTTTTCTTTTCCCGAATAAGATCAGTTTTATTATTCTTAGGCCGAATATCGATTGTCCAGAATCCGTAGATGCAGCTCGACGGTGATCGTTGCTCGAAATCGAGGCCGCGCAATGCCGGGCTGCTTCGCTATGCAGGGAGCTGTAAGGTGCAGGCTCAGAAGCTCATGTCCTGCATAAGCGTCTTTTGCCAGGCCCTGCTTTGTCCTCTGGTCGTCCCAAGTTGCTGCAAAGAATACCGCCAGCCCGTGAGCTCCAGGCTTGCACTTCTCCCGTTGAAATCAAAAATCACTTCCGTATTTTGAAATGCAGCAAACGATCTTGAAGGGGGGGACGGAAGCCGTTTAAAGGGCCGTCCAAGAGGGAACCGACAGCGCTCTTGGCTCTGCTAGACCAGCGAACCATCTGTGAGGGGGAACCACTGGAGGCTCGTAGCACTCGCTGCACAGTGGAGAAGCTTCTGCAAGGTGCGGGCGCTTGGGTCTGTGATGGGCTGGGCGGAGGCGGCGATTGGATCGGCTGCGGGTGACAGCAAAACGTCGGGCCAATCGCAGCGGCGGCTCAGCGGCGAGGCCACAGCGTTTTAAGCGCCCTGATATCGGACATGCATGGCACGATTGGCCGGCCCGGCCGTTGACGAGCCAATTATGTGGCCCTGTGAGCGATCGTCTCGAGTCGAGCGGCAGTAGATTTGGTGGTAGTAGTATTCGGGTTCTGCATAGTACGAAGACTGCAAAATAACCCCCCTGCTGAGCTCGTTTTTTTCCCTCCTGCAGGTGCTTTCTGACATGATGCTAAAGCGCCCGGCTCGGCTTCCGTACGATGCGATTCTCTCTCCCATGTTCGTGCAGCTGCTTTCGCGCTCCCGCCCTGCAATTCCATTTGGCGACGCGCCAGAGGTGGCACCCTTAGTGCGCCGAGTCAAGCGTCTTGGCTCTGGATTTGCTGTGCCTGGGCGCCACCAATCTTACGTGTCTGTCGTATCCTGTGCGCTGCATGTTTCGGTGTAGTAATTACTACTACTAGTACTCTATGGCGGGGGTTGGGAATATCCCGTCTCTTTTTTTTTTCCCTTCTCGCCTGTCATGCAAGTACATCATGCAAGGGACGCCAAGTCTCCTGCTCCTTTACGTCAACGATTCCAGGCAGAATTTCTACTTCTCTTCTTAAATCTGTCACTGATAGTTCTTTTTGCGTGCCAAAGTCTGAGTAAGCTGACTTTCCCTCATTGGCTTTGAGCCGGTGACGCCTCTTCCGCTCTCGAGGCTTCTTGTGCGAGTCGCCACCAGGGCCTTAGTAAGTGAAGCTCATGAATCTGTGCAAAGCAAGGCCGCGAGAGAGCCTTACTGTATTCTATCATTTGAGACTCCACTCGTTCTCCGCACGGGACGGATCCGGACATTCGGCGCGGCAAGCTGAGACAAGAGAGCAGTCGAGAACCACTGCTGTAGCTCTACGGAGTGCTCCGTACCTACTAATAATACTACTAGGTAGGTATGCAGTGAGGAGTAATGATTGCTGAATCTTGTTGCGTGGATACATACCGCATTTCGGTTAGTGCTCCTTCTTTGACCTTGGGCCAATACAACACCTCAGCAACTGCGTGTGGCTGCTGCCAGGCGTGGCCGGGGCTCCGTTGAGCGGCGGCCTGAGCGTAGAGAGCTTGCTAACCGCGAAGCAAGGATCACGCGGGTAGGGCGGATTCACGAGTAAGGGCTGCTGGCAATGCAAATGATGGCAGCAACGCGGAGTAAAAGGTTGGAATAATGTGCTACAGGTGACGGAGTAGCAGTGCCTGTAACACTGGTCTCTAACTTTGCAACCATTCCTAGTACTATGCTATAGGTTAGGCCAGTACTAGGTCGGTAGCATCGTGACATGCATGTGACGACGAGCGATTGAGGTGATACGATTTCCCGAGAAGGAAAGCACATTCTCATCGATTCTTGTCAAAAAAATGATCTCTGGCATGATAAATGCCCCGCAATGTACTCCATATTACTCCGTAGAGGACGCGGCTTTGCACCTCTTCTGGCTCGAGGCGGATTTTTTTTTTTTTTGGTCCTCCAAACAACAGAAGAAGAGGCAAAAACTCATGAGATTGCTGGCAGTGCTCTGGTACTCGCGAGACGTGGTCTCAGGTAAACACATCCAAGGTCAATAGTGAGACCTACCTGTTTCAAGAGCAAACACCACTCCGTACAGCTAGACTAGAGCACCAAATCAAGGCGCCATGTCTTTGCGGACATCCGTCAAGCTGTGTATTTGCCGCCTTGAAAAACTAACTTTTCTCTTTCTCAGCGGCAAATGATCAGCGCTCTGGCCCCTGTCTTAGTGGGCAGCTCAAGGGAATCTAGAACGGTCCACGGTGCTGAGTCCGCGGATAGTCCTCCGGATAGTCCTCTAACTTGTAGTTGTATATACTACAAAGCTCTTAGACTTTACTCGTAAGCTGTCCATGCATAGGAAACCATCTATTGCACTCGCGTACAAGTCAGAACGACGTGAAAATCTCTACCTTATCCGGGTATGATTCTCCCATTCCGCTGTCACTTGGGTGTGCTGCAAGGAGCATCAGCGGGCCTTCACATGGCAGCGCCGTGTGGTGCATAGGTAGGTAGCATGTATGTATGGAGTCATGAAGCGGCCGTTATCTGCCAAAAAAAAAAAAAAAACTCCTCACCTTGAGATGCCGTCCATTCAGGACGCAAAAAAGGCCGTCGGCCTCGGAGGAGCTTCTCCGCAAACCCCTGTCTCGTCCTCATTGCCTCTTGCTTGTGAAGGATGGGAATTACCCGAACAGAATGAGAGAAATTACTAGAATACAGTATGCATAGTCCCACATGCGCTGTGCTGTAGTGCAGACGGTCCGCCTAAACGGCCCTCGGCTGGTGCGACATACAGTACGAGCCGGATCAGGCGGCACGGTAAGCATGTAAGAGATGAGCCAAAGAAAAAAAAAAGCAAAGAAAAATATTACGATACAATGGTTGGCTTCTCGCAGGCCCATGATGGGGGGGCCCTTTTGCATCCCCACCGCCGCAGCCCCGGTCTCCTCCCTGCGCTTCTCGCCTGTAGCACTTGTGCATACAGGTTACTATTTTGTGCGGTAGTGCTACTTTGTACTGCTGCTGTTCAGCTGCTTGCATAGGTAGGTAGGGCCTTGTAAGCAGCCGAAGGAGCCAGTGGTGGATTCGCGCCGGGGCTGCTCGAATCGACGATTTCGCGCTTCATCAGTGCTTTTGCCAGCAGCGCCGGCTCTTGGCTTCCCGTTGGGCTTTGCATCTCCACCCAGACGACTTGACATCCGGAGCGTCGAGGCTGATCAGCAGTTCCCCCGGCAAGCGACCCTTATTGTCGGGTCCGTCCACCATCCCCCGAGCGTTCCCTGCCCGGCATCCGCCTGCTGATCCATCCCATCATCGTCTCGTCGACTCAACGCGAAGCCTGGAGTTTGAGCTGGAGCTTTGCATGCCGCAGCAGAGCAGCAGAGCACAGCAGCCCCCAACGCCACATCAACCACAGCCCCTGATTGCTGCTTCTCGGCTCTGACCACTACCAACTGGGTCCGTTCAGGTTCCTTTTTCTTCTTTTCTTTTCTTTTTTTTCTTTTTGCCCTCGCAAGGCACGGCTCTCTCTTCCATACCTACCTCAGCCCTGGTATCTGGACATTCGGACACTACTAGTAGCTGCCATACGCTCGCTCGCTCGCTCGCCATTCGTGCCTCACCTCGTTTCATATCACAGCAAACCCGAACTCTGCCACGGCCTACTGACCGGCCCCCCGTCTCTCCCGCCGTGCGATCGTCATCTTCTGCCGTGCTTTGTGCCTTGCTCGTATGCGTCCAAAACCGTTGAAAGACGGTCCAGGTGCGGCTACCCATAGAGGATCAACGGTAGCGGCTCGCTCGCTCCGTTTATACCCACCCCATCATCCACCCTCGCTCTTCGGGCCATCTCGATCTCGTCTGTACATCCCCCAGTAGGCCTAAGCCTGGTCCTGGCACCCTTCGACGACTTTGGTAGCGCAGAAACCCCGCTGTCAGTGGAAGCCGAATCTTGGGCCTTGGTCTTCATCGGAAGCTCGCCTTGCTCCAAGCTTTCTTTTTTTTTCCGAACCGACCTCCCTCCTTTGCCTTCAGGCGTTTTCGACTTCCCACCCGGCGGCTTAATGCAGGACAAGGACGACGGTTCGGCAGATAGCCTTGGCTTCACGTCTGCTTCTGCTTCTGCTCACGCCTCTCACTCATCTTCAACATCTTCCTCGTCTCTGGCACCCGGCGCCGCCTCTGATTCCGCCTTGCCGAATCCCGCATGTGCCCCTGGAGAGGAACCTGCTGCACCCTCTCCTCGACCTCTCGCTGCGTTGCTGGAGACGTCGTCTTCGTCCTTCCTCACCGGCGTTTCTCACTTTCCCCATAGTTTCCAGGAGCACTCGAGGCATCACTCGGCAGGCTTGCCCGCGCCATGGCATCCCGACAGTAGCCATACCAGTCAAGTTGGTTCGCCACCCCCTGTCAACCCGATTGCGGCCCTACCATCGCACAGGAGCTTTCCCAGCCTCAACCAAGCTGTAGCTAGTCTAGCACCTCTTGATAGCTCCGGAAAGCGTCAGTCGCGCAAAGTCAAGGACGACCAGGCAATGGAGTCGACGCCGGTCAAGAAGCCCCGTACCGGGGCCTCTCCTCCGAGGAGACTCGATATGCTAAGCGATGCCATGTTCCCTTTGGCCACCGTTCAGGCCGCTGCTCAGGCCGCTGCTCAGGCCCACCGTGAGGACGCCGTCTCGCCTCTCTTCTTTTCTCATGCTCCTTCGAGGCATTTCCCTCGTCCGCATAGTGTTCCCGTCTCAGATGTAACTTCGGTCATTCTGGCACAAGCTCGCGAGGACACTGCAGGGACCGTCACGACGCTGAAGCTCCCCAGAGCCAGCGTCAGCTCCACGAGCGCGGCTCTCTCTGGCAGCACACCATCATCCATGGACATGTCTGCGCCCTCCCTGAGCCCTGACATGCGTAGCCTGCCCCCTGGCTTGCAGATGCTTCAGGGTGTTGGCGTTCTTGAGCTTCTTGAGCACGACGATAGGCCAACGTTTCTGGTAGATTTGGCCAACTCAGCCAACACGCATCGCCCCAGCTTACCAATTGCGTACTATAACGCCTCCTTGAGAGCGGCTGAGTCGATTCACAGCCTTCTAAACCCCGAACAAGACAATGCTGTTGCCGACCCCCTGGATGATTTCGTCGAGTTCAAATCCTGGGTTATGGCTAGCGGTGCCGACTCCGCCGAGGTTCATTCGTCAACCTACGAATACGGTGGGATTACCTGGGTGTGCACAACTTTGAGACGTCGATTTCGATTCATTAGCGGAAATGTCACATACCACGCCACCCGCCCTGCCTCGCCAGTACCCATGATAGAGGAGGAGGATGAGGATGAAGGGGAGCACCAAGAAGAGAAGGGCCCCATGCTCGAGCAGGACATCAATGACCAGTCCATATCAACGCCAGCTACGCCCGCCGCTGACATTCTCGAGCCGTCTGACTACTTTGGAAACGCCACTGCAAAGCCTTCGATTGAGTCTGTGGACACAACCGATACAACCCCCGCAACTGGCACTATGGAACCCGTATATGACGTAAACCGACGGCATCCAGATGACTTCACCAACGAAGTGCTGCAGTCGCAACCTGTGAGGTCAACTTTTGACTGGACCAGGATTCCGTACAGCGACAGTCTGCCCGAGCATATCAAATTGGCAAAGTCGGTTGATTGGGCCTCTACGCCTCTTGGCCCCATGAGCGAGTGGAGCTACAATCTGAGAGCCATGGCAAATCTGATCATGGGAAGCCCCAACCCGGCTGCCATGTACTGGGGTCGCGAATACGTCATTCTCTACAACGCCGCATATGTGGCCTTGGCAGGCAGCAAACATCCTGCTCTCATGGGTAAGCGGTACATGGACGGCTGGTTTGAGCTCAACGAAGTCTTCACGCCCATCTTCAAATCGGCTTGGGAGTCCGGCCAAGCTACGATGAAGCATGACAACCAGCTCTTCATCAACCGACATGGGTTCTTGGAAGAAACCTTCTTCTCGTGGTCCGTCATTCCGATTCTCGGCGAGGAAGGCGAAGTCGTCGGCCTATACAACCCCTGTTTTGAAAACACTCGGCGGAGGATCAACGAGCGCCGAATGCTCACCTTGCGAGAGATTGGAGAGCGGACGGCCACGGCAGCTTCCGTCAACGAGTTCTGGCCACAGGTGAGGAAAGGGCTGGCGTTCAACGAGTATGATATCCCTTTTAGCATGATCTATTCCGTCAAGGACGAAACCGAAAGCGAAGTATCATCCCTGCACTCAGGCAGCCTTCTCCACTCTCCCCAGCTCATTCTCGAGGGCTCTCCCGGTGTTCCGGAAGGTCACGTCGCAGCACCCCCGACTTTGGACCTGCGTACGTCAGAAGAAGGGTTTGCCCCATACGTGCGACAATCCTTGGCTAGGGGTGGAGCTCCCGTCGTGCTGTCAGAAGAAGATGGCACCTTGCCAAAGCACCTCATAGAGGGGTTTGAATGGCGGGGCTTTGGCGATCCATGCAGGACGATCGTCGTTTTCCCAGTCATTCCTACAACCACCGGCGAAGCTGTGACCGGCTTCATCGTTCTCGGCATAAATCCGCGGCGGCCGTATGACGACGATTACAAGCTCTTCATCCATCTTCTATCGCGGCAACTAGCAACTTCTATGGCTTCTGTTCTCTTGTTTGAGGAGGAGATTCGGCGCGGCCAGCGAGCGGCACACCTGGCTGCTCTGGATCGCCAGGAGCTCTCAAAGCAACTCTGGGAACGCACACAAGAAGCCAGCGAATTGGAGTACAAATTTACGCGCATGGCTGAGTTCGCCCCGGTTGGAATGTTCATCGCCGACCAGCGCGGCCATATAAACTATTGCAATGATATGTGGTGGCAGATTTCTCGCCATGCCCGATCCGAACAAATAGGCACTGCATGGATGGACAGCGTGCGGGTGGAGGATAGGCCGGTGTTGGAGGCCGGCTGGACAAGGCTTTTGGAGCAAAAGGTGACCATCTCACTAGAGTTTCGATTCAACTGCAGCCAACTGTGCGGAGACCACACTGTTGACACCTGGGTCCTGATGAGCGCATTTCCAGAGAAGGACGCTGACGGTAGTCTGGCGTCCATCTTTGGCTGCATCACGGACATTTCGTCTCAGAAATGGGCTGAGAAGGTTCAGAGCGAAAGGCGCGAGGAGGCCGTGGAGCTGAAGCGGCAACAGGAGAACTTCATCGACATTACGAGCCACGAAATGAGGAATCCCTTGTCGGCGATCCTTCAATGTGTCGATCAAATCGCCAATAGCATAACCTCCTTTACGTCCCATGCAGATAGGGCAGAAGTCGACGCGCTTTTGGAGTCTTGTCTCGATGCCGCCAACACCATCAACTTGTGCGCCAGCCACCAGAAGCGTATAGTTGACGATATCTTGACGCTGTCGAAGCTCGACTCCAACTTACTCGCAGTCACTCCCGTCGATGAACAGCCGATAAAGGTCGTCCATCGTACGTTGAAGATGTTTGAGTCGGAGCTGCTCGCCCATGATATAGATTTCGAGTTTCGCGTAGACAACAGCTTCGAAACATATGGAGTCAACTGGGCCAAGCTAGATCCGTCAAGGCTGAGGCAAGTGCTGATCAATCTCCTGACCAACGCCATCAAGTTTACTCAGGGCCGGGAGAAGCGTGCCATTATTGTGAGCATGTGCGCGACCAAGGACATTTCGGAGATTACAAGCCAAGGGACCTTTTACTTTGAACGCAACGATGTCCAGCGGACAGTCGGCATGGACATTGACAACGAGGAGGAGTGGGGCACCGGTGAGCGGTTCAACATCCACTGCTCGGTGGAAGATACTGGCGCCGGCCTGGGCGATGAAGAAATGAAGGTCTTGTTCCAACGCTTCCAGCAAGCCACACCCCGGACGCATGTGCAGTATGGTGGCTCTGGCTTGGGGCTGTTCATCTCGAGGATCTTGACCGAAATGCAGGGTGGCCAGATTGGCGTCTCTTCCCAGAAGGACTCTGGAAGCAAGTTTAGCTTCTACATCCAGAGTCGCAAATGCCTGAATCCCCCGGCCCAGTATGAGCACATCACACCGTTCAAACTCGAACGAAAGATTCAATCTCCGGCTACGGGCTGCCCACCGGCGAGTTGTCCTGCATCACGGAGCCAATCGGATGCGGGCCGCAGTCCCCTTTTCGACGTCCTCATCGTCGAGGACAACATTGTCAACCAAAAGGTCTTGCAGCGACAGCTGCGCAACTACGGCAACAACACGTTTGTGGCCAACCACGGCAAAGAGGCGCTCCAGACTTTGCAAAAATCGAGATTTTGGGTGGGGCAAGAGGCTGAAGGCGTCGACATTTCGGTCATCCTAATGGACTTGGAGATGCCTGTAATGGATGGCATGACTTGCGCGAGAAAGATACGAGAGCTTGAAAAGGAGGGGACGATTATCAAGCATATCCCCATCATTGCCGTCACAGCCTATGCACGGCCTGAGCAAATCGAGAATGCAAAGGCTGCAGGAATTGTAAGTTGGATTGTTCTTGCCCTTGCTCGTAGACATGTCATTGCTGAAATATGGCTAACCGCTCAACTCTGTATAGGACGATGTTATCTCCAAGCCATTCCGCATTCCCGAGCTTCTTCCCAAAATTGAGGAGTTGGTAGGCAAGTACCAGAGCCTTTCTGTGTCGAATATCGCATGAAAGCAATGGTAGCCCTCTTTTCCACCAAGCGTCACCAGAGCCACGCGGCTATTACTTCTTTTTCTTTTTTCTTTTCTCCTTGTCTCACTTTACGATGCACACCTGCCTGCCATCTTATGAGTATGGCATATGTGACATTTTCTCATTCATCCTTTCCACCACGTTTAGATTTGCATATACATGGATGCCCAGCGTGTCATTTTGAGCCATGGCGTTTTTTGGTATCTTTTCTTAGCCCGCTTCGGGTTGGGTTTTTCATGATTTTCTTTTCTTTTTTTTTTCTTTCCTTTTTCTCAGGTATATCAGGCGGAGTCGGATCAGAAAATAGCCAGCCAGGGATTTTTGTTTTTGTGTGTTCAATCTTGTTAGCATATGCGAGGTCGTTTCCTCAGATACCAAGTTTGTTTCTAGACAAATCTCTATTTGCATACGATTGCGGGAGGATAGGGACATGGGTACACTAGAGCATGTCCCGGAAGAGCGATATTGTGATGGATTTTATATAAAAAGGTTTCATCCAGGAGCGGGATGTTAATAAATGTAGAAAGAAATAAAGATACGGAATTTTCACCACCTCACGGTTCAACCTCGTAGTTTCCTTTTCACGTTTCTCCTTTGAAGACATGAAGTATATCCCTCACTATATGCTTGATAGATACAGGGCCCTCTTGATAGACGTTGACATGCCGCGAGGTCCGTGATCTGAATACTCCATACATACGCGTAGAAGATGGTCGCCTACCGTTAATATAAGCGTAAATAGTGGAGCGACAGAAGGCTCATATTCAACCACCAAGGTACCGAGTATATATTTCTACTTGTTACCTGAAATATCAAGAGAATTACTGTCCAGATTGTCTTTTGTCGTTTCATCGCAGAGAACTCGCCCATTAGGAACCCAACTAGCATACTGAACACCAAAACACGAATACCAGGGGTTATACAGCTTTCACAGTCGTATTACTCTAGCAAAAGTTCTCTTTTCTTTTTCTTTTCTTTTTTCAC